>VYZS01092165.1:3188-13694 GCA_013400695.1 Neodrepanis coruscans | reverse complement strand
AACAGGAGATTTTTTAAAGTGATATGTTGAAAAAAATTAAGAGTGTTTCAGTCAGTGGGAAATAAATACACTTGAAGGTGCATTGAAGCAGAAGAAATGGAAGAAGGGTCTAGACCTGGTGTCATCTGCTGGTTTTACTCTGTGGTGATAAAAGCAACGGGGCAGTAAAAGCAGTTGGCTAAGCCCATACTTCATAAAATAACACATTTAATGAAGTTTAATAGGAAGCATTCNACTATTTTTATCCAGCGAATTATCACGCACACAGAAATGTTTTGTCTGTGATGTCCCCGGGAGTGTTTTTAAGCTCTTTCTGCTTACCTTTGTTTTGATGTGGTATCATTATGCTATAGAGCTCCACACAAATCAGATTCATTTCTGTTGGCCACACACAAAATTTCCATTTCTATTAACCTGAAATCCTGGTGTGCTTTGAACATTGACTAGGAAACCTGTCAGTTAAAATGCTGAATGTCCATTTTGACAGACAGTGCGATGTTTTCATGCTGAAATTGCAGTTATTCTGTAATTTATTACTTTAAAACACAATTAATGACTTGAACCCTAAAAAGAGTATAAAAAGAAAAGATGTAAAAGCCCCAAGCACCTCTAGGAACAAACAGTTTAACTCACTAATTAATTATTCTTAAAGTCCTTGGGATATATTAATGCATGGAGGATCTACATGTCTGACTATGTCTTAAATGAACAGATTGCCATTCAGCTGAGTGAAACTGTGCCAGGATGTCTCTGCTAAGGAATCTGTCCAGAAAGTCATAGAATGTAATATTTCACATAAACCTGAGACTGCCAACAGAAAAAAAAATGTAGGATTAATAAATACCATGGAGGAAACAAAGAATACTTAATACCCAGCAAATAAAGAAAACCCAAATACCCCAAACCCTGCCAAATACAGCAGGCAGAACAGGCAAGGGAAAGAGGTGACTCACAGATGAGATAGAAGTGTGTCAGTTTTGGGACATAGAAGATGCTCTGGACTTAAAAAGATCAGTGAGGAATAATTGCTGCATAAGAACAAAGGCTTATTAGTCTAAGTGGGACCAAACTACTGTCCCAACAATAAGAACACAGAAAGGCACCAGCACTGCACTACACTGTTGTTGTTGGATTTCAGAGCTGCCAAATCTGGTCATAATTACTTAGTTATTTGAGCTAATGAAAGATACTCTTGGATCATAGCCCAGATAATCTTGGAAAATGGCAGTTTACTAGAGGACATTAAAGTAGGTTTATTGCCCTCTCCTCTGTGAAGAAGGGAACTTTCAGGGCAGTTATGATGAATAAATTCTTAAAGTGAACACTTTTGGTTGGTCTGCCAATCACTGTTGTCAGAAACATCATGGCAAACTAATTAAAAGTTGTAAAATGGATTAAAACTCTTTTCCCAGAAGTTTGTAGTGCAATGGTCCAAATATTTATGAATCAGACAAAAAGGAAACTTCTGACGTGTGGAAGTGGAATTACATAACTACTGACTTTTCACATTAATATTTCTTTGTCCTTAAATTAGAGACTTTTATGTTTCCCACTACTTTTGGTAGTTACTGAAGTTGCTAGACTCTGAGAGCTGGGATTTCTTCTGTTCCCAAAGGGATTTTTCAAAAATAGACTTTTTATGCATTTTTTACAAATTAAAATTAGCTTTATTTTCAGGCAGATGTGAATAGACAGGCAAATGGGATGATGTGCATCTTTCACACAGGAAAAAAAAGACTTTCTTGTCATGAAATCTGTATTTAAGCAGCTGTTCCAGCGGTCACGGGACTGAAGTTGTGAGAAAATGTGGAAGTGGCATAGGCCAAACAATCAGATTTGAGAAAAGAACCTCTTCTGTGACATGAACTATTAAAAAGTTGTAAAACTGTTTTAAAATCTTCAGTTTAATTTAAGGGCTGAGTCTTTGAATAAGAGTTCTCAGCGAGTAATCATTTAGTCATTCATAATTTCCTCTGTTTCTTCACTTCTGTTTTCCTATCTGGCTGTTATTTATGGTCTTAGATTGGAAGCCTCCGAGGACAAAGACACTTGGTTGAATGTTTCCAAAGTGTTCCATGATGGCTGGGGAGCCACTCAGGGCTTCAAGAATAGAAATACTGAGCAGCTCTTGGCATTTCAGAACTGCTCTTACCCCAAACAACTGGCAATAACTCCTCAGACTTTGTGTCACTTCAGGGACATGACGTGTAACTGCAGCATGTCTGTGCTTCAAGCACTGCCCAACAGCTTGTGCTGGTTAAATTCCCTCTGTTTTATTTAGATTCTGCATTGTTTGTCTGCCAGATTTATTATTCTGAGGNCAGGGTGAACAACCCCAACTCTTTTGGCCTGTCAGAGCCTTTTCAAATCCTCAAGACACTAGAGACAGGACTGCTGCTTTTGGCAAAATAGTTCTTTATAGTGAATATAGGTCACTGGACATTCACATGGCACCATTTATCACCCTGTGAGTGTATCTAAGCACAAACGTGGTAGATACAGGCTTGACTAAACTGGCCCATTCTTTCCATTCCAAGACTTTTCCTTACACTGGCTTTGGTGAATCTTCCTCCTCCATCCTGTCTTCTGAGAGAGATGTAAAATGGAAAAGTCATAATGACAATGGGCACAACTTTCCAATAACGAAATCTTACTTCTTCACAGAACTCTCTGCATCTATTTGGCTTATTCCTTTGACCTAAGTCTGTTGGTCTATGTCACTTCAGCAGCTACAGTAACAACAACGATCATCCTACCTCTCCTTTAGAAAATTTTTTTTTTCCTTTGTGAGAGATGGCCTTAATAAACAGCAGGTTAGAAAGAAATGGTGATTTGTTAACCAGACCCTTATATCTTCTAAATACTCCACCAGCCTCAGTAGCAGCGTCTCTCTCAATCCCCATGGAATTCCAGATTCCAGGTCAGATTCATAGGCAAGCAGGTTCTAGTAGATGAAAACTGTAAATAAGCCATACTTGTTTTTCTAGTTGTGTGACTTAATATTTTATCCCTAGTAAAATGTTCCATGCTTTGAAGATATATTATGTAACTACAGCTCTTTGATTGCTTGAGCAGATATCAGTGCCTCGGGAGATGGGTTGAGCAGGATCCTTGAATAATTCACATTTGATATGTGGCTCATATGTATTGATTTTATAAAGGTAGTTATGCTTCTGTGTTTCTAACCTACCATTTCTCCTCTAAGCTGGTCAACAGGTGAATGGAGCACATGCAGCAAGTCTTGTGGAGGAGGGCAGCAAAGTCGTCTCATTCAGTGCATCCAGAAAAGGGCTTTCCAAAGAGAGGAGGTCGTGGCCCATTCCCTGTGTCCTGTTAGCACCCCACCACAGATGCAGATATGCAATAGTCAGGACTGCCCACCCGAATGGAGCCCTGGTGCATGGTCTCAGGTAATTTGGGTAAAAACTTACATTTTTGCCTGCTGGCAAAATATTGCAAAAAACTCTCTTCAACAAGAAGAACAGTGCAAACTTTGTGGAGATTAGTGTTTTACAAGTGTCTTCATTCATGAAGAGAATATGTCAACCACATATGTATAAACATGTGAGCTGTACATGCATTGTAACCAGCCTTCAGCAGTGCTTAGACAGAAGGGCTTGCCAGGAGCAGACAGGTGGACAGGGACAGCGACACCTTCCATTATCCCAGGTTGTTCCAAGCACTGTCCAACCTGCCCTTCAACACTGCCAGGGATATGCCAGGACCTCACCACCCTCATAGGGAAGGAATTCTTCAAAACATCTAATCTGAACTCAGCTCCTCTACACAAATGAAAAGACTTTTTTGATTGTTTATGGAAGGATTAAAACCACAGGTTTTCAGCATGCAGATGTTTCTGTTAAATCCTCGGCACAATTGTTTTCACAAAATCTTTAAAAAAAATGTATGATTTCATATAAGTTGTGAATCTGCCTTGGAACATGGCCCATAATTATTAGTAGAAGAAAAATTAGAAGAGGATGAAAGAAAGAAGGTGGGAAACTGGCAGCATTGTATCAGCGCTGTTTATTCTTTTCATGAGAAATGGCTCACTCAGGCGTTTTGTTGTAAGGCAGTGAAAACTATAGAATGTCTGTTCCACTGAACCATGGTTCAGCAATGCTTATTTATTCACTGGTGACTTGTCTTAAGCTGCAATTGGAAATTAAAATATCTTTGGTCAAACTTCTTAACCATTGTCTGTATCAGGTTCTGTCTTGTGGTGAGATTCATTTGGGGAAGGAGTTATGTATCAATTCCCTGGGTAGTTTTCTCTGCCTCTGTCTCATCTCTATAGGCCAAGGTGAAGACAAAATAACAAATAACTGAAGCATCTTGCCATGGGATATTCTGCAATGGGATGTTAGGACAAGCTTTCAACCATGCTGAGCAGGGAAAAAAGCATTTTGCTCCCAAAAGCATTTTGCTCACAAGTCCAGCTTACCTTGTCATTGGAAGAGATATCACTTATCTGGTCTACACAGGGGCTGTGAGAGTTCACAGCTTACATTAAGAAAGCACTTAGAGCAATGTTTTAGAAGTGACATACAGATGTTACTGTTATTTATTTACCAATAAAATTTCAAGTTTGCTTATATGTAATGGCAGCTACACAGCACATTACCCATTACTTCTATGCTTTGCTCTAAAATACAAATAATGCCAACTTTCATTTCTTCCAGTTCAAATGAGTGTTTTTTTCCATCACAGTGCTCCAAGACTTGTGGGAGAGGTATTAAGAAGCGGGATGTCTACTGCAAAATTATTGGTTCTCCCAAGGTGAAAATCTTGCCTGAAAGTATGTGCAGCAGAGACCACAGACCTGAATCCCAGCAGACCTGTGTGCTAGGACGCTGTCCCAAAAATGACCGGCTCCAGTGGGTGATTTCTTCCTGGAGTGAGGTAAAGTGGTGCAGTTACATGGCTCCCTGCCTGCCTTTGCTGCTCTTGGAAATGTTGACTTAGGGACACACACATGGGGAGGAAAGAAAGCTGAGCTATCATTTGAAAATCAGGTGTTCTAGTCAAGCCACTATGAAACACAGATGTAGTTAGATGTACCCTGCTGTCTTTGTTATTCAGGACTTTGCCTGACTTGGAGTCATATTTCAGTTTATACTTTATGGAGCATGGTCTTTGTGGGTTTAATTCTAAGCTGCTTTTATAATGGAGATTTTGGGGTCTCTTGCACACAGCACATTGTGTTTCTGTAGATGTTAAAGGTGTGCTTTGCCTCTGCAGTGCTCAGCCTCCTGCGGCCCGGGCATACAAAGACGGGAACTCAAATGTGGAGAGAAAAGCATCCATGGAAAACTGATCACCTTCCCTCAGAGAAGATGCAGAAACATCAAGAAACCGAACACCAACCTGGAAGAAGCTTGTAACAAGGGAGCCTGTCCATCACAGACATTGTATAGCATGGTGTCTGGCTGGTATTCCTCACCCTGGCAGCAGGTGAGAATGGAGAGCTTTCTCCTCTCACTCTCTCTCTCTCTTGCACTCTTTCAGCAGTGCTGTTTCATGTCTTGGCTCTAACAGAGCAAGTTTCTCTGTACAGTAGCTCAAATTGTATCTCCCAGTGCTCTTCACTACAAAGCAGAACGGAACAACACAACTGCAGGGTGACTGCTGCCTCCTGGGCAGTCCTCCTGGGACAGCATGAAAGCTGTCCGTGCTGGGTTTGGAGAGGACCATACTCCATCACATCCCACGGAAGGAACACTGGCTGGAGTGGCACAAACACCTGGTGGGTGTAGAATGCTGATGACCACACCACTGTGAGTGTGGCAGTGTGAGCCCAGGCTGCCCAGATTAAAGCCAGCTCCAGCCTTACATTCTGCTGTAGTCAAAAGTCCAATGTTACGGTAGATCTATCTCCAGTAATAACAGTCCCCAGGTGTCTCATGCACGTAGCCATGCCCCAGAGAAGACCACACCACTCAGCCACTGAAACATGATGCAGCTGGTCCACATCCATCTCATACTTCGGTGCAGCTCATTTCTTTGTCCTGAAACTGAAGAATGTCACCTAAAAATGTTATTCATGCTTGAGAGGCACTACATTCCACACTCATTTTCCAATGCTTTCTTCTCAGTCTTCTTCAAAGTGCACTGTGGTTGAACTATTGCATATCTCTGTGCACAATGTATTTGAGCATCTGCACAGATTGCCTGGAATTCCCTAAATACTATGATTAATTGTGGGATCAGTCTGTATTTGTTTCTACATTCTTGCAAACAAGCTTCTGTATTTCTGGAACTTATCTACTTTATGAGTCATATATCAATGAGACACACACTCATTTAATAATATTTACATGAAACATTGTATGCCTGACAATTGCAATCAGATGAAAATGATCACATTTATCTTAAAGACAACTTTTCATTAAACACATGCAAGTAAAAGGCTTATTAATGTTAAAGTACTTCATAGCTCTTCCTGCAAATGCATATTGTTTTCCCCAGATACCTTCATAATTATTGTTCCAATGGGAGTTTTATCTCTGTTCAGGCACAGGATTGGGTCCAGAGGCTCAGACATCAAAAGAAATCAGTTCAGTCAGTCAGGAACAGGTTTTCTAAAATGCTCAGTTTCTGTCTTGATGCCTGTGTAAGGAACCACATTTTCAGCTGAGTCCTTAAATAATCAAAAGACTCACATCTCTGAGAGGTTGGTCCTGATGGGATTTGCTGAACAGCAGCACCTCTGATCCTGACCTCTCTTGCTTTGAAAGTCTTATCCAAAGCACTTTGGCTTCCATGGGATCCCAGAGTCTCTGCAATGAAAGACAGTTTTCCTTTTCTCCTCTCCTCAGTGCACGGTGACCTGTGGAGGGGGAGTGCAGACCCGGAGTGTGCAGTGCCTGCGCCAAGGGAGACCATCTTCTGGCTGCATGCCCCATCAGAAACCAGCTGTCCTGAGAGCTTGCANTTCATGCTTGAGAGGCACTACATTCCACACTCATTTTCCAATGCTTTCTTCTCAGTCTTCTTCAAAGTGCACTGTGGTTGAACTATTGCATATCTCTGTGCACAATGTATTTGAGCATCTGCACAGATTGCCTGGAATTCCCTAAATACTATGATTAATTGTGGGATCAGTCTGTATTTGTTTCTACATTCTTGCAAACAAGCTTCTGTATTTCTGGAACTTATCTACTTTATGAGTCATATATCAATGAGACACACACTCATTTAATAATATTTACATGAAACATTGTATGCCTGACAATTGCAATCAGATGAAAATGATCACATTTATCTTAAAGACAACTTTTCATTAAACACATGCAAGTAAAAGGCTTATTAATGTTAAAGTACTTCATAGCTCTTCCTGCAAATGCATATTGTTTTCCCCAGATACCTTCATAATTATTGTTCCAATGGGAGTTTTATCTCTGTTCAGGCACAGGATTGGGTCCAGAGGCTCAGACATCAAAAGAAATCAGTTCAGTCAGTCAGGAACAGGTTTTCTAAAATGCTCAGTTTCTGTCTTGATGCCTGTGTAAGGAACCACATTTTCAGCTGAGTCCTTAAATAATCAAAAGACTCACATCTCTGAGAGGTTGGTCCTGATGGGATTTGCTGAACAGCAGCACCTCTGATCCTGACCTCTCTTGCTTTGAAAGTCTTATCCAAAGCACTTTGGCTTCCATGGGATCCCAGAGTCTCTGCAATGAAAGACAGTTTTCCTTTTCTCCTCTCCTCAGTGCACGGTGACCTGTGGAGGGGGAGTGCAGACCCGGAGTGTGCAGTGCCTGCGCCAAGGGAGACCATCTTCTGGCTGCATGCCCCATCAGAAACCAGCTGTCCTGAGAGCTTGCAACACCAACTTCTGCCCAGTTCCTGTGAAAAAAGGTGAAACTCAGCTCTACATACTGCAGCAGGGTTGGTTGCTTAGAATTTGATATCCAGCAAAACCTACCTTTTTGTTACAGCCAGTGATTTGGCAGATTCCTTCAGAATTAATTTTTTTTCACAGGCTTCCAGATTTACAGTAACTGTCTGATACTACAGCATCTCTCCTCTCAAAGTGAGTCCTCTTACAGCAAGCTTGAGCTCACACAGGAGAATTAAGAAATAGTGATATATTAAGAAAAAATAGGTTAGAAAGTTAAGCACTTTGATTCTGAGTTACACGTTTATACTTTCTTGTTGAGTAGCAGAAGCATCCTATGCTAGTACTGCTTTGTGATTAATAATTGCATTTTGAAGAGTTTGCCATTTATTTTTAGTCTTTTGAAATCCCAAACTTCAGGTTGCACCCAGATCCTGAGACTCCAAAAATGCTTTGTCTAGAATGTCTTTCTTTTCCCGCTGCTTCTGATGAGTGTGTGACATGCAGTCAGGGAACAAGAAATTAGGCCCTTTCCCCACTCGTATGTCTACTGTATCCATCTCTACCGCTTCAGTTTGAGGAGCAGGAGGGGTGAGAGGTTTTGTGCCACTTGGGATGACAGAAGGGGAATTCTCTCAGCACCACCACAGACAGTGGTGCATTACCCCATTCCATATATTTGCTTACAGGGTGCTTAATGTTTGTGACTCTTTCTTGACTGGTTGAAAAAAGGTCATGGGGGCTCAGATTTGTCCTGTATAACACTGGTTACCTAGGTATGCTAAAGCACTTTCAACATTAGCTTGCCAAATACTGCACTTTAAATGTCTGGTTACCATTTTAAAACTGGTAGCTGAAAGTAACCTTTATAACCTTATTTCTAAACCTTTATAAAACCAAGGCTGGATTGCAAGAGAAAGGTGGTAATGGAGTTGGGAGCAGAGGTCAAGCTCTGGCCCTGCATCTTGTAAACTGACATTAGCCAACCACCCCCACGTCTGCCCCAATTCCTGGCATTCCCTGCGCACAAAACCCTTGTGAAAGCCAGTGAGATCCTAACAGACCATTCTACTGCATCACTTCAAGACATGCAGAGTATCAAACTGATCTATCAGAGGACTTGAATTCAAACAAGGATATAACCCAAAAGGGATAAGTAAATAACTCTGCTGTTTTTATCAGTAAATGTTCCTAACACTTCAAATTAACCTTCCTGAAAGGTTCTGCTGTACTGTGCAGTTTCTGTATAACTCCCTTTTGTGTTACGACATAGCAAGGACTTTTCTTTCACTGCTGTTTTCCCCTGCTATATTTCATGTCTGAAGTACTGTCTGTTATTAATTTTGGCCTTGGCCTGTTTCTGTCTCTCCTCACATCTGCAGGAGCCCTTTCCCCTTTATTATACCTGGGTCGTCAGGCTCTAGAGATCAATTATCTCCTCGCTGCTCTCTAACTTTCTGTCTAAACTAGCAGAAAGAGAGGAAACCAGCTGTGCTGGAATCACATTGAAGCAAATCAGTCTCTATTATCAGCCATGCAGCTCCAGCTCAGTGATCACAGACAAGAAATTAATGTTTCAGGGACAGTTTGCACACTTTCCTTGGCAGACCAGGTCATTTCCATCCCTCTGCTAGATGCAGTTACGGTCACCGTAACTCGCAGTAAATCCAACTGCTTAAAATGAATGAAAATCTGAACAACTTATAAATACTTGGGTAAATAGAAATAAGGGACTGACAGCCTGATCCCCATCCACTGAATTCTGTAGGACTCTTTGTGTTCCTTCCAATAGTGCTTGGATTAGGTCCCAAGTGTAAATTTTTCAGCCATACCTCTGTAAAATTAGCATTGCCCTCTGATCTTCAAAGGGAGCATAAAGATTTATTAATGTTGCTTCCTTAGTGCTTATACTTTCTTTCTAAACCAGTAATTTGTAATTTTTAAAAATTTACCCTTTCATAGCAGGAGACCTTCTTCCTGTCTTACAAAGAACAGCTTTCATTCCTCTGTGTGGTGTGGGTTTTTATCTCTTGTCTGCTTTGGGTCCTCCCGAATTCTGTCTGGTGACAGCAGGTGAAGGAAGGAGAAGTCTGGTGCTGAACTCCAGCTGTATCTCTCCTGACTCTCCATGAAGAATGGAAAGGCAGTGCTGTGTAGTGCAAAGGATATAGTTCAGTACTGAGCTCCCCAGTTCCTGGACAAGTGTTTGTTCAAGAACAGTATTTTCTTTCCATACNAGCTATGAGATGTTTTTAAAGCAACAGATCTGTGTGTATAAATCATCTGTACACAAAAATAGAAGAGAAATGAGATCTTAATTGAAAAATACAATTTACCTGTCTTTAAAAACTGGGCATTTCAGAACTAAGCACTGTCAGCCTTTCTCTTTCCCACTGCAGTTAAGATTTCACCAACATGGCTTAGTCAAAGTATTAAAAGCCTCATTCATGGCACCTAACTCAAGTGACTGAGAAAAGAGATTCCTGAGGTTCCCTGCAGAGTGGAACACAGAGAAAAAAGTCCCTCTAGGAAGTGCTGGAATGCAAACATGGAGCAGAGCACTTTGTGCACATGTGTGCTCAGAGCAGGGCCCAGCCATTCCCATTTCCATGTGTTGTGTGTACTCCCACTTACACTCAGAGCTGACACGACTTTGAGGTGCAGGT
>VYZS01092164.1:36355-74118 GCA_013400695.1 Neodrepanis coruscans | reverse complement strand
AGTGCTGATCTGCTGCAGGGTAGGAAGGCTCTGCAGAGGGATCTGGACAGGCTGGATTGATACGCTGAGCTCAACAGTACAACAAGTACTTTAGTTCAACAAGACTAAAGTACCGGGTGCTGCATGTGGGTCACAACAACCCCAGGCAGCTACAGGCTGTGGGCAGAGTGGTTGAGAAGAGCCTTATTGGAAAAGGACCTGGTGGTCCTGGTCAACAGTGGCTGAACATGAGCCAATGTCTGGCCAAGTGGGCAACAAGGCCAACGGCATTCCAGCCTGGATCAGAAATAACAAGGCCAGCAGGATCAGGACAGTGATTGTCCCACAGTACTGGGCACTGGTGGGGCCATGCCTTGAACCCTGTGTCCAGTTTTGGGCCCCTCACTGCAAGAAAGACATGGAGGTGCTGGATTGTGGTCACAGAAGGGCAATAGAGATGCTGAAGGGCTTGGAGCACAAGCCTGATGAGGAGCTGGAGTTGTTCAGCCTGGAAAAGAGGAGACTCAGGGGAGACCTTATCACTTTCTACAACTCCCTGAAAGGACGGTGTAGCCAGGTGGGGGTCAGTCTCTTCTCCCAGGTAAGAAGAGATAAGGCAAGAGTAAATGGCCTCAAGATGCACCAGGGGAGGCTTAGATTGGATATTAGGGGAAAATTCTTCACAGAAATAGTTGTCAAGCACTGGAACAGGCTGCCCAGGGAAGCGATAGAGTCATCATCCCTGGGAGGTATTTAAAAGACATGCTGCTTAGACACATGGTTTAGCAGTGAAGTTGGCAGTGCTGGGTTAAGGTTTGGACTTGATGTTCATAAAGACTCCTTCCAACCTCAATGGTTCTATGAAAAGGGACCATTAAGATTCCAGCAATAAAATTCTGTTCTAGCTCAACTCCACGCTCGCCGGCCTTCTGCTTTGCACAGCAAATATACCCACCACCTTAAGATATGCATGATGTAGAAACTTTGTTTTGGATACACCAAGTACTTTTTATAACAAAGTTTTCTCCCATTGCAGAAATTGAGGGAGGGGGGAAAAAAATTAAAAAGAGAATTTATCAAGGAAATGCAAACTACATCCTGTCATACAGCAATACTTTTAGCCCATTTTTTACCTGAAGTTTGGACATATTGCATGAAATGCTATTCCAGAATACAGTCACATCATCAGTCACCTTTCATAAGGTATGGAAGGAGTTTAAATTGCTTTTAAAGACTACAGAAGAAATAATTCTGGGGAAAAAACTGTCTCCCATTTTCCAGATTCAGATACAAGAAAGGTGACTACTCTAAAATACATCAACATTTAACTTCTACTGCTTTCCCCCAAGGGCAAAAACATCAGTCATTTTGCATGAGAACACCATTTTATTCCATCATATTTGAAAAGCCTAGAAGATCACAATTCATATTGTAGGCTGCCCACTGAAAAAGTTACAAAACTAAACCAATTAACAGCAAGGCAAAGAGACTATAACGGGTTCTTCATCTTACTTTCACTTAATGGCTATAGAAATTATCTGCTCAGGTAATTTTAGCAATAGCCACAATCCTCAGACTTTCATTTAATATTTATTTAATAAAAAACTGCATGTTTAACAAGCTCTCTACTAGAACACTGCATTTTGAAACTAGTGAAACTAAAAAAGTTTCTAAGGAATGCAAGAAGAATTAAGTCTTCTTTCTTATTCGAAGATGTGTCAGATCACGGAATTACACTCAGTACCAATTTTCGGAGGAATTTACCCCTACAATACTTAAAAATAAGAAAGAAGGATGTTGATGAAATTGAGAAACAAAGGATTAAACTCAGCAGAGGGTCAGAGGATGCACCAAGTGTGAGGCCGTGCTCTTTCCAAACACAAATAAAATCAAGCATGTACCAAAAATGTATTTCCTCATGCACTGAGAAGCCCCTGCCACTGGCTGGCTGAGGAATGCTGCTGGTTCCTGATCACTTCTCTTAATGCAAGGGGCCTAAAGCTGTCCAGGTCATAAGCAAATGTTTGAAGATGTGACATGTGAAGAGAGGCTACAACAAAGCCCAGCTTTAATCCCTTTGTGTGAAGCAGGAAGAGGAATTTACCTCATATATAAAACACACTATGTCCAATGAAGTATAAAACTTACAGAGATGCACAAGCAAGGCATTACGTTTTCTTTGCTTTTTTGCATGCTGGGAGAGACCAGGAGGGAGGTGAGTAGGGCTTCTCCTGGGCTGGATGTAGTGAAGCACAAGGAATGGTTGTATGCCAAGCAGGGAGCTGAGCTTTACCACAGCAAGTGTATTAATTACCATTGGTATCTTCTGCCAGCCTGAGTCAAGAGTTGTGCAACCAATTAGTCCAAATGGGTGGATGTGAGAACACGGGAGGCTTAACTATTAGTTAACACAACTTCCATCATTTCTAATTGGATTGTGACTAAATTCCCAGCACCGATAATACCAAAATGAGATCAGAGGGGAATGCCTTCATATTCCCTTTGCACAAAGATTGGAAACAGCTCTCCCCTGCTGTTGTACAATAGCACTGACCACCCAAAGATTCGTGGCTTTAGCTAAAAGGGACCCATCTCACTGCCTGTTGAACATGAGGGAGGATGTTAACACTGTGATGCTTCTTTACAAACTTCAATGAACAGCCCAGAAACGGTGTAAACAGTTAAAAGCCAAATGCTAAATGACGTTACTCTAAGCAAAACAAGGTTAGAATAAAAAACTGTAATAACAAAAGGACCTGATATGGGCTGGGGAGGAAGACAGCAGAGTAACTGTGTTTTTAAGGGTTGTTAAAAGATTCAATTTTCATTCAGGGATCTCTTTACCAAGCATCCAAACTCCGTAGTAATGCAAAGCTAGGCTAGTGCACATCTTTAGACTCCCTTGCAGCCCATCAGAACTCCTGTAACCATTCCTGACACTCATTTGCTTGACCCATTTCTGATAAACAAAGAATGGAGTACTTGAAGTATTTTTCCCCCTTGTTCGTCCCATTCTTTGCTAGTCTCTTGTTTTGTGGTCAGAGGTTAAACTGCTGACCTCTCACCTTCAAGGCAAGTTTTTCCCCCCTTCCATAAAAGGTTTTTCACAGTGTGCAGCATTCGGATTAGCCCCTATCCCCCTGAACAAAAGCTATGCCTTTGTACCACTGGTTTGGGCATGGAGTCTGTACATCAGAGGAAGCTGCTCCTACTTACCATTCACAATAACTATATTGTGAGGCCCCTCTAACGCCTCATCTCTCAGTGTCTAGACTTTCACCCAACCAGCCAGCAAAAAGAAAATCCTGTAAAGCACTCAACTGAAAATTAACTATGGTATCCTGTTGTGAACCTGATGAAGACGTTATTTGAACATACGGTAAAACTTTCCATTGTTTAACATAAAGATAAGAGAAAAACTTTTAAAGCCCTGAGGTTTAAATAGTCATAGGGATCAATTCACTCATGGGTCAGTAAATGCATTTTATCAGCAAGCAGCTATTGCTTATGTGTGTCTTTAAACTAATACACAGATTATTATACTCAAGCATCTTGCATTCTGGATATCTGCAGAGCCTAATTTTTTACTCACTACGGATACACTAAGGCAGAGTTCAAGACACAGAAAAAGAAGTGTATCTTTCAGAATTAATTGAAAGCATAGCACTACTGTCCATTGTCCCAGTTATCTTCAGCAACTAAAATAACAGAAGTATGGCAACAGGAATATTTTATGCCTTGCTGTATAAAACAAGTGTAAAGTCCTCAGCATCACCTGTCATCAAAAAAGGAGAATTCTGGGCAAGAAAGGGTATGTAAAAAGTTAGAGAGCCAGTAAACCACTGGATTTTACTAAACAAAAAACACTGCAGTGACTTGTATTTTGTTTCTTTACCACACTTGCATTGCTGTAGCATAAATAATACAGTGTAGCAAGAAAGTTTAACGTGTTGACTACCATTAATAAAAACCTGCTCTTTTCATCTTGAGAAAAAAAGACCTGCAAGTCAGCCAAGAAAACAAACAAACAAAAACCCAAAATCTAGATCTGAGCAGTATTTTAATGTTTGAATAAGCATATGATATATTTTAAAATACTGAAAAGAATTTACTATAGCAGAAAAACAGATCTTTGCATCTTCGCAAAATTCTTATGGCCTCTATTGAGTATGTATTTGGAAAGAATTCCCATGGCTTTACTAGGAGAATAAACCCCAGCTGAGGAAATGCACCTCTCTCATCAATTTCACCAATCTGTTTTGAAAAGAGAGACAGAGTGTCTCAAAATAAGAGGCAAACGAATTGCTGTCTGGCATAGGGTGATTGATTGAGGGAACATGAGGGGGTGTGCTTGGTTTTTTTGGGGGGTTGTTTGTTTTTCGGAAAGCGTGTTTTATGCTGAAACAAGAAAGTGTGAAATCATCCCTGTCATAACAGTAAAAACAAAACAACAACGTTTATCCCTTACCAGCCACCCCACAGAGCCTGATCATGGCAGCAGTACCTGGAAAGCAACAGGATTTGAGAATGTGGACACAAACGCAACTGTAACCACAACACCAGAATGGGGCAAACAGCAACACAGTTTTCTCACAGGTAGAAAAGGCTGGATTTGCAATTGCAAAGGAGGCATAAATCAGAAGATAACCTTCCCTGTCTTCACGAAATATCAGATATTGAGAATGTGTCACTGTCTCCCTCTGCCACACAGAACAGTCCTGCTTAGGCAATATTTTAATGTTCATTGTAACACCCTCTTTAAAAAAAAAAAGTCCACACAGGATAACTATCAAACCTAGACACTGCTGGGTATTAATCTCTTCAGCTATAAAAGCACTTAAGTCAACCTCTGATGTTTTAGACTTTGTGATCTTTCCCAAGACTGCCTGGACTGCTTCCCAAGGAAAGATGTATGGCACACTCGAGTCACTGGCTGCAACACCTGCTGCACCACCATAAGAGCACAAACACCCTCAGGCTTGTACTGAACTACTTTTACTTGGAGCTATCCATATAAACCCCATCCAATTATCTCTAATCTCTAAAATTCATACAAAAACTTGTAAGAGGCATTTACTGTACTTAAATTGGAAAGGAAAATGATTGCCTTCTACACCACTGATCAAATATGCTTCAGCATCACGTCCACTGCAATCTGCCTTCTCTGCAGACAAGGTCTTGTTGGTGTGAGACAGCAGTCTCTGAAACTGAGCAGTGCTACACAGGAACCCAAGTCAGCCCTCCAAAACAATGCAGCTGCTACAGAAGAAAGACAACAGGGGATCTAATACTATAATCCTGTTCATGGTACCAAAGAACTTGCTTATTTATATCTATTGACTGAGAATTATTCAACAAGATGCACGTTTTCACACATATCTAGGCCTGTCTGAGAGGATATATATAAACTGATTTAAGATTGACAATGAGAAGGAACAAACACAGAACATTAACTCAAGAGCATGATAATAGAAACTGATTTCTTATGATTCATTTTTAGTTGTACATAAGGTTACTGAGACTTAAAAACAGTAACATCAGAGACTTAAAAATCTGAATACTTTGAAATTCTCCCTGTGGCTGCTAGAGAAATTTGTAATACAACACCACTTTGGATAATTCATACAGTTCTGACCACCCTCTAACTGAAAAAAAAAAAAAAAGATTGAGAGAAGAACATAAAAGCATATATCACAGACATGAAAAAGCAAGTGCTTTTCCACTTTTCCAATCATGGGCAGGTTCAATAAATTACACCTTCATGTGAGGGACATCTGGGGCAGGGAGGAGAGTAAAAGATCACCCTTGGCACAAGCGATAGCAAAAATTAAATAAACAACCCCTATTTCTTGCAATACAAAATGCATAATCCAAGTGAATCAACAGTAGCATGTTTAAAACAAAGATAAGGAAATTCTGCTCATACCACAGACAGGACTGCCCCAGGTCACTGCAGAGGTCAAAGGTATAAAGGGAGCTCAAAATCAAGTGTGGTTGCACTAAATGGGCCGGTTTTGCTATGAGGGAAAACATCAGTTTTTACCAGCTTCCAAACCCAACCAGCTGACTATGGGTACCCATGCTAGGGAAAGGATGCTGACATCCATCAAGGCACTTTTTGGGCAGCCATGCACAAAGGCAAGAGGAATGAACTGCAAAATTTCCTCATGGTTTTTCTTCTCTGCCTACAAGGCTAGAATCTGAATTTTGACACATTTTCCTTTTTTATTGCAGTTCGAAATACAAGAATAGAGTCTCACCAGAGACACAACTGCAGGAAGTAGGTGCCAGGAACAGCCCTCCAAACCTTCACCTGTCAGGATGTTCCACAATAAGGAAGGCTGGAACAGTTTTCACACATGCAAAAAGAAGGTCTGTGCCTTTGGAGACCACTAGAAATGGCAATAGTTTAGTTTTGGATCAAAGCAGGAAAGAAGTTGCACACAGTATAGGAAAATACTTGTATTTTAGACTGGGGGTTCAGGTATTTTATTCCAAGCAGGCAGCCTTACTTTCAGAGACTGCATGCTGAGCTCCTTGCAGCAACATCAGACCTATTTTAAGCTGTCATATCTGGAAAGAAAAGTTTAGCACATCACAGAAGACATCTTCTGGGTATTTCAGTCAGCTTCAGGCCATGTTGGCCAGTATCACCCAAGCACTGAATGGCAACACCTGGTTTTATTAGCCAGTGTTTTACCAGCTATGTGAGAGAGGACACGTGCCCTCACACAGAGATCACGTATGCATTAAACATCAAGAGCTGCACGGGTAACTCATCTGCAATGAATAAAATCCCAGAACGTTTACTTGTCCTCATGATGAGAGGCAACACCTTTATTTAGTACAAAACTTCTATAAGATACATTTTTAAACACGGAAGTCTAATTTAAGAATATATTTCTGTTGTTTTTCAAATTACAGAGCATCTCCTTAACAAAAAGTCTCAGTCAACTTCCTCCCACATATGCTTGCACCCAAAACTAAACCACAGAGGCGATTGCAAAACAAGGAACCAACTGCTCTATGATAAGGGGATACTTCATTAAATTGCCAAGTAAATACTGAAATCTCATTTCTAATGTGCCAAGAAAAATTTCTTTTATAGATAGTTATAAATCAAATACCCCAAACATATTTAAGAAACATCTGCACGGATGATTTGGTTGACATTTGTCCTTCTCTTCATCTATGTGCTATTGTTTACCATCTTGTTCTTTGTTACACTTGAACACAAAAGTACATAAATTGTTTCTTGACCTTCAAGTATATAATCAAACTAACATCTAAAATTTATGTACTATGCATTATGTTAGAAGCAACACATGAAAAAAAGTAAACTACACACAAATACACATCTAAACCCGCTCTTAGCACTGACGGATATACCAAGAATTACTTGTCTACCATCACGTTCAGGCTCTTTAATCATTTTAATATCAATTACTCAGTTACTGAAACTCCTTCAAAAGATGTGAGTTATAGTTCTACACATATGAAAGGATAAGTTTTTAAGCCATGGTACAACACAAGTCATTTCCAGTATCACAAAGCTCTGCAGGTAAGTTTAAGAAAAAAGTTATTGATTATAATCCTCCAGTAATACCTGAAAAGTACTTAAGAGAATTATGACTACAAACTCTTATTATAAACATTTTGGGGAAAAATGAAAAGGGTGAATACATCATTTATTTGTTGTGTTTTTGGAATGAAAACCTATAGCGGTTTTATTTTTAAAAAACAAACAAACACCAAAAAAATAAAACATGAACTTTAGTAAAGAAATAATGAACAGTAAATATACAGGGAGGCTTTGGCAACATAAAGGAAGCATAGTAGATTCATCCATTCTTACAACTCCTTAAAATATTGGTCTATTTTCCAGTCCTTTTTCCATAGAAAGCAATACTGATCTGCTATTATCAGAAGCAATTACCAGATGCCCTGAAATGCTAAAACCTCCTTAGGAATGTGGTTTCAGCCTGAACTGAAGCAGACTCAGAGTACTTCTCTCTACATGTTGCTTTTATTGAGGAAAGAAAGAATCACATGAACTCTCTTATCCTAAATGTAACACACCTGTGCAGTACCTTGAACTCCAAGAACAGAGTTCAGCAAGAATCTCCCCCCTAAAAACAAAAGCATGAAGAGTGATGCAACACAGAAGCACAACTTCAATTTGCTCCCTCCCTTATATCAGTCATTGGTCATCAGATTTTCTTCTCACCTTTCCTAGCTGCCCTCCCTATGCCACAGGGAGCCACTCACCCACCAACAGGCACAGACACCTACTGGCTTTGCTTGGCCAGCCTTCTCACACAGGACGGGTTTAGAGAAGCAAAGCAACACTGGGACTGCCGCAGGTGTCCTGCTGTGAGGGGGATCCAAGCAGAGGTGGCGGCTGGCACCTCTCCCTCACCAGGCATCCAAGCCCCCCAGTAAATACACAAAGCAGAGCGAGTACCATTCTCACAACTGTTATTCCCTGAAGGGTTTCAAGGCAATAAGTAACTAAGGATATGCCTGTAGCTTTTAAACTATTGTTTATTGATTTTCCCGGATTAGGACTGTCTTGAAACAACATCTTGCAAACATGCTGTTGCATCAGGAAACATTTGAAATGTTTTAGTGAAGCTTTTGGTGAATTTCCTACTCGAAAAAAGCCTAGAAAAGTTTTCTTTTTGAAGTTATGGGTCAGCAGAAGTTTTAACTTTAGTTTCAACTTTAATAGATTTGCAGCTGAAGTGCTGCTGTGGTGCAAAGGTAAGAACAAAATAGTCTTGTTTAATCTTCTCAAGAGCAGATATTACAGCATTTCAAGGAGGTCAAAATCACAGTCTCCTCATATTTCACAATACAATAGCTTATAAAGAGGCATTTTTGTTCTGCTTTTTTTTTTTGTTTAAGGCTTTCTATTGCTTAAATATATTTACAAGGTTATACAGCAAACCTTCTCCACTGTCCCACACACCAGATTTAGATTGAGTGAAAGTGTTGCTTAAGCATAAACTTCAGCTCCACTGGCTCCTGCTTGAAGGGGAGCTCATCAAGGTGTTTTAACTACAGCCAAACACATTACTGATTAAGGTTTAGTCACCAATGAACACAGGTCATTTTCTAACATTAAAAAAATTGTTTTTCAAAAGAAATTTACTTGCAGCACAAGAAAAGGTAACACTTAGTAATATTACGTAAATTCTCTGTAACGCAATTATACTGTGTTTTCCAGCAATGAGAACCAGCCCATATACGCCATCTTCTTCAAGCCAGTTTCAGGAGAGCTCATCCCCTCACTTTTACTTCAGTTTACACCAAGACAGTTTCTGTGCAGCCACGCAGTAACTGAGACAGTTTCTGCTTTTTCCTAGCTGCCCATGCAAAGACAGGCTGTAGAACAGAGGACAGCAATACTCACCACTACCACCAACACAGCTACTACCAAGAAATGCACTGTGCTCAGTATTAGTCATTCATTTCAGGTCTGAAGCACCTATTTCCTGGAAAATGCATAACCTGGCTAATGAACACTTATTAGCAGTAAAGCTCCTTGATGTGGCCCACAGTAAGGCATCACTCAGGCTTTCAGCGACACAATCCGGGCTTTTGTCACTTCCCTTCAGGGGTGACTGGTGCTTGCACTTTCTACTAATACAGAGTATGTGCTTTACCTTTGTAGAACCATTTTTACCCCCAGTTTGGCTGAAGTTCAATATCAGCAAAATCCAAGAGGGTTTAAGGATTATGTCTGGCCCTCACAATGCAGGGTTTTTTCATCCTTTTCCCTTAGCACTGCTAAGTCAAATGAAAACATAAACCTCACACATGCAAAGGAGGAAGCACAGACAATAACAGGACACTCTAAAGAAGGAAAAAAAAAAACCAGAGCTAGCTCTGTAAACATATTCCAGATCTGAAAGACTTTGTATCCTATTAATAACTACTGAGCTATCTAGCCACAACTTAGAAAGGTATTTCATCTAATGTTTGTAAAATCATCTTCTTTGTTGACTTACCACCACTCAAAGCCAGACTTGTTTGGTATCCTGTATGACACCATGTTTTGTACCACCTTATCACTGGTTTATGTGATCAGTTTTCTGGGCACAGATATTTCTAGAGGGAGGATTGTAATTCATTGCACATCAAGCAGTTTTTATCCACTGATCTGTGCATTCTAGCAATGCCCATAACTTCTAACACAGATACATATGAAAAAATACTTGTTTCACTGCTCACATATTTTATTTGAAGACAATTATATTAGAATGTCTAAAAATTTCAGAGGAGTCAATGAGCACAGCTCAAAAAACTACTATTTTCCAATGCTGGTCTACAGTAAACATTTTCTTAACAAAAACCTAACGAAGTTCAAAACATTGACTCATCTGTCAGCCATTGGTGCTCACAGCAGACCTTCCAGATCTGTCTCTGCCTAACCCTGCATATTTGCAATACTCACATCATTCCAGCATGTCCAGTTGATACCCTGTAAACAAAAACCTCCAGAAATCTTGGTGAACCACATATGAACACAACGTGGTCAGTAAACTTTAGAACTATTGATTTATATTTCCAATGTGGTTTCTAAAACATACTCTTTTCTTCTAATGAATCACTATTGCCATACACTATAATTTCTTTTTGGTTTATATATATGACATGTCTTCTAATATTGCTATTAAAGAGATTAATTGAATATATAGTGCTGTGACTTAAAAATCAAAAACTGAGGTTCTGGAACATCAATTAATAGAAAGACACTTTGTCACTTCCTGAAAAACTTAACTGTCTCAAGATTTCTCTCAGATTACCCCATTTTTTCATGCTGTTCCACACTTTGCATTATGTTCACTTCATGAGCACAAAGCTGCCATATTAACTGCTCTGGTAATATATACTGTTCTACATATCTAAACCAACATTAACTAAACACAGATCTTAAAACAAAGCAAAGAAAGAAAATACCAAAACCACTTTGATCTCATTGTATACAAAGCCCTTCGAAACATCACTTCTGTTTATGCTGTTCTGGCACTTTCTGTCCTAGCAAGACTGTCTTGCTCACTGAAAGATGAATATTTCAAGATGTACTTACAATGAAAACATATCGGTAATGCTGAAATGAATAATTTCTAGTGTTCAAATACACAGAAGCAGAACCCCAGTAGAAGTACCACAGTAGCCTCTGTCAGTATCAAGTTTCCCTGTCATATCAGGATAAAAGAAGAAATGTACATGAGGAGACTCAAAATGAACAACGCTCTTTTATCAGATTATAAAATCCCATTATGTTTCTAAGAGACAATGTGAGCAATTCTGATTTGGCTCCACACACAGCCCAGTTATGTTCTCGGCAGGAATCCAGAACTGCATACACTAAGGATACATATTTACTTTACACAGACTGGCTTTAAATCCATATTACAATACAACCACAACAAGCACCTCTGTATCTGTCCCAAACTGAATTAATTACAGACTCTTTTATTAAAGTCATTCATGATGATGTTACCTGGTGAATGCATACATCATCCTACAATCCCAGGCCACAACCTACTGAAGTGACTGCATACACAGCCGGATGTTCATCCTCAATACTCTGGTTTTAGATGGGCTATTGAATATTTTAAAAGTTGGACAGCATAAGAACTACAGCCACTGTTCACCAGAAAAGCTGGGTACCGCTTTTGCAGAGAACATTTTATAGCAGGTGTGTTTTTCAGTGTATGAGAGTCAAGCAACCATAGAAAGCATCACCAACCAAAATACTCAGTAAGGAAAAGCCATACAGATGGGTTCTGTGAGAGAAAATGCTGTTACTAAGAAGTTTTCTGGGAAATGCAGAGAAAAGCAGTGTTTCAGAGCTGAGAGACACTCAATTCTATGTTAGAAGAGTCAGGTAAACGTACAAATTCAAGTGAGGTAATTTAGGGCTGGAAGCAAAGTACTTTCTTCTCTTGTTAGAGCTTTGATGCACGCTGCAGTTTCAGATCTTTCTCATTTATTTAAAATGCATGAAGCACATGACACACAAGCAGACCAGGTTCCTGCTCTCCAGCACTCAGAGAGCAAATGCTCAGGATCTGCCCATCCTGATGGATTTACTGGCTTCAGGAGCTCTGCTGCCTGCAGCCAACACAATTCACTAACTTTTTATTTCCAACCTTCATCCTCTCTCACTTTCACTGAAAGTTCTGGTAATTTAATTTATTTTTATTGTTGTTTAATCTGGTTTACCCTCTTCTTCATCATTTTCCCCAACAGCAGGAACTGAAAGGATTCAGCTTTGTTCACTGATGAAAACACAATGCAAATTCCCTCCGAAGAGACTTGACAAGAATTCTCAACTATGGTTTGCTTTATCTGTCCAGTAACAGCACACAAAATCATTCATCTAAAAACAAGAGAGTCACCATCACTAGCTACCAGAGAATTTAAGGCAGGCTTTAATTTATTATGGTTTTTATGGCCAGTGAAAAATATTTTCAGCCAGAATTTTGAGAGGTGGTCATCTCAAGCTTTTGCTTTTTGTCAAGCAGTTCCATAGTATTGATTTCTAACATCACAACCAGAATGAAAAGGATTATATTTCAAATCATTCTTCATAAAATACAGCATATTATATCAAGACTGATAGAGAAAATTATCTATAAATTGCTTATTTATTAATTATAAATGCCAGTTCTGACTTTTTTTTCCCCTTGGCTAACACTTGTATAAGCATTTTCAGACTAGAACTTGTAAGATTCTAGAGGCCTCCAACCCCAAGTCAGAGCAGATGTAAACATGTACTTACATTGCATTGGACATGCCCATTCCCAGAAACAAAAATGGGTTTACTCAGATGCACCAATTAAAAATGCCTGATTGAAACTGCAACTGAATGCTCAGAACCTCGCCTAACTCAGTTCTGGTGCCAGAAAGCTTTACCTGTCCCAGCACAGAATCACTGACATCACAGCCTCCTCTGACATGACAGCAAAAGGTCTTTAGTCTCAGCTAAAGAGGCAAGTGATTCATCTGCCACAAGCAAACTAAAGTTCTTTTTAACCTTGCAGTATCCTTAGCAGGGAAATGTTCCCTAGAGTATGAATACCAGCAAAACTCTTTCCTGAACACAAAGTTTGACAGATTTTCCTACGCTATGTTACAACAGTGTTAACGATTTCCAGTTCTGTGAATTACTACATGATACCATAATGCTGGTCTTTAGCACAAAATGAAAATTTAATCTACCTCCAAATCTTCAGTGCCTTAAAGTCACCAAGGGTGACAGGGATCTAACTTTTGATTATTTAGTTTTTTTCTTAAGAGATAAATTTTGTTACCTGAACAGAAAACTGGAAGGCATCACCAAAGTTGCTGAACCCATTTCCTCAAAAACAGGACGAGAGTTTAGCACAACCCAAACACAATTCCAACACAAAACCATCGGGAAGATAACAGGACAGAGTAAGGCCATACCAAGTTGTCTTCAGTTTCCTGAACTGGCAATACATTTACTTTAACAAACCCAAAAAACTTGAGTCAAATACCCTTCCAAAGTTAGGAAGAGGGTGCATAACTGATCAGCTCTTGCCAGCAAGACTGTGTCACAAAGCGGCACAGTGGTTTCACTCCATTACTTCAAACACTTGGAGGTGACAGACCTCCAGGTAAGTTCACAACCATCACACAATCCCTGTCTTTTACCTCTGTGCTTCTACTTTCTCATATTTTGCATTTAAATGGCACAATAACACATTCAGTGTAGCAAAAAAAGAGTTTTTTGGGTTTTTTTAAACATTGCATCTTAACCTGAGAATACAAAAATTATTGTCATTCTTTAATAACTTCATTCCTGGAACCAGCTGCCTTAAAATGCTAAGTTTTTAATTTCTGAAGGAAATGATGCCTTGTCTTATGAGCATTATCAGCAGTTTCTCTGTGTCAAGTGCAACTATCACAACACAGTTAATTTCAAAATTTAGCATCCAGTATTTAAATACTAAGACAACAGATTTTCATGTTTACCTCGTCCTGTAACAAGAGCTAAAAAACTGCCTCCTCCCAAAAACAAACACTTAACTTCATCTACAGAAAGACACCACAGCTTTACAATATTTACATGTGTCCTAATAGAGGTTCAAGTGGCCCAACAAATAAAACCCTTGATGTTTAACAGCATCTAAAGCCAGATGAATAGGAAGCATTTGTGTCACTCTTTACCATTCTGAGTTCAAGTAACAATGCAATGGTAAACCTTTTATGGCAAAATACCTTGGTTGTATGATTATGCCTTTATGGTGATCAAATTTACCATTAACTGTAAAACATGTCCCAGAGTAAACACAGCAGCACAAACCAATACGCTCTTTTCAGACACAAGTTTTTAATTTTAGCTAGGTTTTAATCTACATCTGAATGCCCATTCAAATGTGTAAAGAAACCAGATACAGGAAACATAATCTAAGGGCGTTGTTCAAGCCTTGTTTCTAATTAAGGATTTAATACTTGGTACTACAGTACCTTCCAAACAAGGACTGAGAATTTTGCAAAGGAAAACAGTATGACTGTAAACTGCTGCCTTGGCTTTCCCAGCTCAGGAAGCACACACACCACACCCAAAATCTTGTTCAGGCCTTTTTTCTTTCCTTCTGCTTTTTCTCTTCTTTTTTTCCACACAAAGTTCAGTGTTAAGTTTTAATCCTTTCTTCTAAACGAGATTCACAAAATATAACAAGTCTTTCTCCACATAAATTATTCAATTTTAAGCATAAAGCTATAGGTTTCCAAGATATATGGAAAAATGTTAAAGGCAAATGTAAGAAGTTAATGTTTTCAGCATTTCAATACTCTATCTGTCCATCACAGAATTTTCCATCCTAAGTAGGTGCCTGTAAATATCATGTTTTCACCTGGATCTTGGAGTTATCACACGTAAGCCTGACATGAAAAATACAGATTCCTCACATACTAGTTGCAAAGAAGTGCTATGCTCAAATTGTCTTATTTTAAGTAATAAAAATAGCACTTTACTTGGCTTCAGGGGTTTTTAAGCCCTTCAGGAACACTTATGTAACTCTTCCCTTTGTAGCCCTGATCATATTTTGTTTTATAAAGAAACAAAAGTATCCATTTCAACAGTTAAATGATGAGCATGCGCATGCACAAGTATCTGCCATTCCCCAGATAACATCATCAATGTCAAAGGAAAAAGAAATAAAAAGACTATTTCTGTGAACCAGACAGGAAACCCTACACTTCAGCCACTTCAACTTAGCGGCAGACAAACAAGTGTCTTGTGGCTTTGCAAAAAAGCATTTTAAACTTTAGAAGTTTAACCAGTTTTCAAAGTTTTTTCAGCAGATTTTCGATTCCCCATACATCAAAAAGAAGAGAGAGAGCAGCATAACACATGCCATGAAGGAATGGCAAACCTGTGTACAAGAGGCTGTTCACCGTGTGGGAGGGCCAAAGCTGACTTTAGCTTAGGAAAATACGCAAACTCTTAACACTTCTGAATGCAAGCAATTTAAAAGCCCACAGACTATCCCCCAGGCAGCCATCTCAAACAGTGAAGTACTAAAAAAACTAAAATTAAATCTGCAAAAAGCACAGGAACATCAACTTCCATACTGATTGGCTACATTACACGATACAGGTTGCTGTTTTCAGCTTATATTTAGTTCTATTAACACCAGTATGTTCATTCCCCTCAATTTTACAGAAAGTCCTTTTTAAAACAAGTTAATATTTTTATTACTTAATTCATCAAGTTTTTCCCTTTTAATTTCACTGCCCAAAATCCCATCAGACTGCTGAAAGTGGCATATGGCATTACACGAAAAAATGACACACACAGAGGCAAGTGCCTGCAGGGGAATCATTCATCTCTACCAGCACTGATAGCACAGCGCCTGCCCCCACGTCACTACAGCCGGAATCTCTGGAGCAGAGCAGGGCCTGCCACTCCTCCCAGGACTCTCCTCTGGTTGCTGGGGAGTAGGGTCATCCCACCCCAGAGAGGTCTCTTCTCCCCTGTAAAGAATGCAGGGGAGATAGGAGAAAGGGCTTCCTTGACCTATTTCTTCAGCAGCTCTTGGCCTTTCCCCTCCTACACACACATATCTGCACCCACCTCCGAATTACACATACATCCAAGAATCTCTGTAGGTTGGTGGAAAAAAAGAAGATATGTAGGAAATGAGACGCTGAAAAGCAGCAACATTTTCCTCCACACTTTTGTATCTGTGGAGAAGCTGAAAGCTGGAGAGACTACACTCCATTTCTCAGTCTCCGAAGAAGATAAAAAACATCAGCATGACAATCTTTATCTTAGATGCAAAATCAGAGTTGTCTTAATTGTTTTTGTTGTTAGTAATTCGCCAACACCCACTCTTTGCTAGTGACAGTGCAAACACACTGAAGACATTGTTCATACCCTAAGGGGTTTTCCAATTAAATGCAAGAAATTTGAATATAATTAAAAGACTCAGACACAACTCGAGGGTTTAAAGATTATAATTTATCAAAGACTTACAGGTATGCTTGGTGTGTACACAACAGAGCTTCAGCCAAACTCTGGCTTATATTCCTTGCTTTGGTAAAAAGAAAAAAGTGATGCACTACCTGCTTTTCACATACCACCTGCTTTTGCCTTCAAAATGTTTAAAGAATCCTAAACAGAATGTGAAATATTCTTCTCATAATCCATCAGTCAATCAATCCATCCTATAGAGAAGCCAGGCTAAATCAGATGCCCTTTTCTAAGATTTTAGGTACCACCATTTGGAAATTTCAACAGGAAAAGTAAGAAACCATTGCAGGTAAGTAGCTCTACCCTTAATAACAACATACAAGTTAATAAGTTGGGGCAGGAGGGGGATATTATGCTTAATGACACTTCGGAGGAGTATAGAAAAGAAATTTTTATTTTTTATACACAAAAACTGCATCTAGCTAAGACTATAAGCAGATATGTTCTGAAATAAATTTTACAAATTTTAAGAGTATCTAACTTCTTATTTGTGTAAAATAAATTCCAATATGGTAGCACAATATTTGAAACTAAAAATATACACACAAATGAGAGTCTTGGAAGAAAGCTTATCTAATTCATAGCAACACACAGTTGCTCTTCATAATCACCTGAAGAACACAGAGTGCTTTAAAAAATTAGAGAGACCTAACTTTCTGTGGGCCAGTACTTATTTAGTAACCTTACAGTAAAACTAAGAGTAAAAAAGGTTGGCAGCACATAAAGACTAGACCAAAAGATTTAACTGCTCTTAAAAAAGCAAAAGCCCACAGATTTCTTCACGTATTACACTGATAGAATTGTCTTTTTAATCAGGTTCAAGTGATGTTCTACAAAAAAAGATGTACACCAGAGGAAAGGAGTTATCTTGATCAGCAAGTTACACCCACCTGCTCACAGTCTGTGGCTAACAAACAATTCTCTACAGTGAAGAAAAAACAAAATAAAAATTGGTGCTTGCTCTGTCCACAACCCTGAGGGCAGTTTTGGAAGATTCTTAATCAAAACCTCACCAAAGCTAGACAGGTTATCCTTGGACAAAACTACCAAATGCGTTGAAATTTTCTTCAGAATTCAAATTTTATTAGTACCTTACAGACCACAATCAAACCTCATACAAAGAATTTTTCACTTCTAGACTTAACCTCTGGACTTAATTCATACAGTTTTTAACTCTATCAATACACAATGAAACTGGTTTTCATACACAATGAAACTGTTTTTCATGGCTTTTCCTTGAAAATTTAATGAAAATAAGACCCTTTAAAGAAAAACAATTCAGAGATCACACATCACTAAGATTTAATATCATTCTGGCAGAGGCAAACTACAGAAGTTATTCATGCAATTCAACACAACATATTTAACACCTCCTCTGAAAATCACATTATCCAGCCCCAGAGCTATAGAAGGCTTCTTAGCATTTAAAGAGGAAATAGAGACAAAGCAATCAAATTACAAGGGTTGTTCCAACAATTACTCTTACATTGAACAGAAAAATAACTGCTACTTTAATGAGGTTTTCTAGTAAAACTTCAACAGTCAGGACTAAAGAAGTCCCAGATCCAAACCATGACATTCAGTGGTTCACTTTCCTGGATCTCCTGCAGACTCCATGGAGCCTTTTTGTTGCTTTTTCTGTGTGCTGTAACCAAAGAAAAGGAAGGTGTGGCAAACATTACTCTCTCAACCACACACGCTGAAACCAATTTGAGTCATCTTCTTCTTGAGAAATCGTGCACAGAAATGCTGAAGACTATGTTCGCAAATGTTTGCTGCTATATTTGCATTGCCCTTTGCATCCAGCCCCTGCAGCCCAGTTTTTTAACACAACCAATACATAGGATATAAAGTTTATAGACCGAGTTAAATTACCAACTTTTTAGTCACACATTTAACCAAAATCCAGAGTTCTGACTCAGACATGTGTACGTACAACCTGTATATATATGCTTGTGTATGAAGGGCTACATAGACAGATATACACTTCTCACAAGGACTATAACAGCACTATTATTTTGGACATGTCCTGGGGAAAACTTCAGAAACATCAGCTTTCCAGAAATTCCAATTACTTTCCATGATAGAAGGACTTGGATTTAAAAAAGGAAAGAAAAAGAGAAGCTGCAGACTGCTTTGTTCAGACAGTTCCTAGGCTCCAGCATATTTATCATGCCAGATGCAGTATAATTTTCAAGAGAGATGGGAGAAAAGTAAGGCTGCTGTAGGTGCAGCTGTTGAGCAGCCTTGATGCAATAGCCTTAGGTAAGGCTGTGTACTCAGGACAACCGTGTCCTGACACCTAGAAAGGGTGATTCAGCCCAAGGTGCAGAAACTTGCATCATTTCACCCTAAAGCTAAAGGGCAATTTTCGTACTTAATAGATATTATCAAAACTGCTCTGTTATTTTATCAAGTAGCCCTCTGAGTCTAAATGAAAACTTAATACAGAAGGCCTGCTGCTGATGTTACAACAAGCACATTTTTGCTACTTCTTTTGTTTGCTTGGTCATTAAGGAGTAACACAGAAAAGAATTATGAAAATCTGCAACTGCCTGGAAGGCAATGTAAAACTTTTTGCTATCAGGTGCTACTCACACTGCAAGCCAAATTGTTAATTAACAAATACAGTGCTGTTAGAATAGCTTAGCACTTATGTCCCAGCCACTTAGCAAACTCTGGTGAATAGAAGTTAATTCATCTCAAAGTTTTGCGAGAACTGGGTTATGAATCTTCACCAGTAAAAGTTGTCGCATCAACTGGTTACTGTGTTTCAACACGTGAATTGATACTTGCCATCTTCATCACTGCAAAGGACTGGAAATTACAGCTACAATCCGATTTCGGTCTTAAGGTTGTTTTCTCCTCTTTGGAGATTTCCTATGAAATACAGTAAGCAGTGTATGCTAAACTACTGAGGGAATTATAAGAATATTTAAGGAGAGAGTATCCTGGTGGAAGGGTCCTAGGACAGTGCCATATCCGAAAAACTGACATTTCCTGAGACCTATGTTGTAATTAATTAGTTTTCTAAAAGAAATTTTTCAAAAGCATAACAACTTCAAAAGCAAAATTTTTCATCATGTTGCATTGTTTCAGGCATATAGCATCCTCATAAAAAAACATCTTATTAAGAGCTACACATGCAGCAGGGCTACCTCAATTTTTATTTGGTAGAACAGTTGTACACTGGCACCAAAAAATTAAAAAGCAGGAGAATGCACAATAAGGCAAAGCTTGAAAGAAAAAGCTTGAAGATACACGGGTCACATTAAGGTCTTCCTCTCTCCTAAGTCAGCTTCTCCTGCTGCTCACTTGTGCAGGGAGATCATAATTTTGTGGCTGCGATATTTCCACGGCAACACCGGTGACAGTGATGTCACAAATTTAGCCCTGACATAGCTTCAGGATCAAGTACAAGGAGCAGATGGGATGCGAGGGAAAAAGCCCCTATTTAAACACAAATCTCTTTTATAAGAAAGAAAGAGGCATGAGCAAAGAAACAGGTGAATGGATCACATTTTCAAGTATTATATATTCAAAAGATTATCCTAGCATGAAAATCTATTTAAAGGCAAGACCTACAATACAGGGTAACTGTCAAATTTGTTAGGCCTTATAATAAACCAACCTTGAAAGCTCTCTGTTTAGCATGACAAGCCTTTTGCTCCATTTCTAAAGTGGCAGTGAAACAATACACTTCTATCCCTTGTGAATTTCCTTTAAATAACTTTAACATTCAGATATATTAATTTGATACATCACTGTGCTCATAAGACCATATGTAAATATGATGTCAAGCCCTCGCTGGAGTGAATTTGTTATCTGAATTGGATATGATATGGAAGACATTAAAACAAACCCCAGATGGGTCACCAAGTACAGCAGGATGGTCACTGGAACATTCAGCCAACACTGTTTGATTGCTAAAAGGGGACTACACTTTAGTGTTGATCTATGGATTCATGCAAGAATCAACACAAGCTCCAGAGCAGCTGAAAGACCCCTAAACCCCTCACTAGTCACACACTGCAAACTCCAACACTACTGGTGTCAGACCTTCTTCCTGCCTTTGGTCACCCCATGGACCAACAGCAACTGAGCACACCCAGCAGAGAAGGGATGGTGACAAAAAGTGGAGCAGCAGAGGATGCAACCACAATATAGTCACAGATACAGTCTCCACATCAACTCAAGCCACAGTGTGAACAGACACATAGATTTCTTAACGACGCTGCTCTTCAGAGAGGAAACCTGAAAAACCAGCAAAAATATCTACTGAGAGAGCTGGGGAAGTGCCTACGACCAAAATTCAGGTGTAGGCCGTTCACAGAGCTGCAAGCAACAAGAAGTGGTTTCTTACAGCAGCAGCAGAAAGATGCAAAAGAGAAATCAGAAGTCATACAGGAGATAAAAGAAATCAAAAGGATATAGATCCATGTCCTGATCACAGAACAGAAAAACCCATGTTTTTCAAGATTTGTAGATGAAGACCTGAAATGATTAACATTCTAGATCTCAGGAGGGAAAGGAAGAAGGGGCATAAAATCAGCAGGTTAAAGCTGGACCTAAGCCAAGATGTTAGCAGGCCCCCAGGAAGGGATATTGGGTGGAGGTAAAGACCAAAAGCACAACACAAGTACGAACAGATCAGAAGTCAAGCAGGGTTCCAAGTAAAAACTGCAAAAGGGAGAGAACAGAACAGAAAATGTGCCACGATACAAACCACAATCATGGTCATGATCAGAGTTAGGGAAGTCCATCTGATTTGCCAAACCATGACTCTACCAACAGCAAATCAAAAAAGTAGGCAATAAACTGAAGGATGCCAGCTGGTCACAAAAAAAGCAAAAATATCCAAGGACTGTAGCAGACCCAAGATGTCATTTCACACCAAAATGACCAATCTTACAAAGAGGGGGGGGGGGTGGGGGGAGAGGAACTTGGGGGATTAATAAAGAATAATATGTAAAATATATAACACAGCAGGCATGGTTGGGATTGTCAGGAAGTGACCTAAAGAACAAGATTTAGCTTCAACATTGTTGAAGCTTCAACAAATTGTTTAGCTTCAACAAAAACGGTTTTTTTGCAAACATATTAGCAATGTTCCCGTGACACCACTAACAGAAATGCTGCCTAAAATTTAAAAAAAAAAAAAAAAAAAGAATAGTTCAGGGCTATAACCCTCTACAGGCTTCTTGTTAGAGTAGTAAACTCTGGAAATCACATCCATCAGCACAGTAAAATAAGAAATACACTCTATTTTAAGATGCAGTTTATTGTTTTTACAACTGTGATTAAGACACAGCTGTCACAGACTAACATGACTGCAACACAACCCCAACAAGACTCCTCCTCTCCCCGGGCTTTTGTAAGGCCAACAACCTCGGATGAGAACATGAACTGAGCTCCCCCAGTGGACTTTCAAGAGGTCACTTTAATTTCAGTACTGCAAATCCCATCTTCTTTTTACCCAAGAGGAAAAAAGCCTCTCTCAGACCACTCTTGCACTACTGCATCTCTTTTACCCTGTGTTTACAGAGACATGAAACTGATGGCTAACATAAACTCAAGTCAGCAGTCGTTGCTGTTTGGATGGTGTATCAAACCAAAGCAGCTACCAAACATGAGCTACAAAGAAAGTCTCTTTCTATTGTTCAGAAAATAATTTATTTTTTCCCCTCTCACACTGATCAAAATTAACATTCCACTGAGAGACAGAAGTTAACTGTTCTGCTAAAATGAAAACTTACACAAAACCAACATTTTAAGACTTTAGAAGTGTAGAAGATACAATTCAACTCCAAGCTTTGCAAATATTTCTCTCAGAACAAAAATACTTTTACAACAATCAAAACAAAAACATAACAGTAGAAACCCCAAACAACTATAATTTAATAGATTTTAAAAAGGAGTAAAATAACTATAGTCATTTTCCAATCTCAACGCAAGAGCAACTCAAAATATAAGGTAACACTACATCAGGATGCAAAATATTTTTTCCCAGCTCTCATTACTACAAATAAATATTATAAGCATGGTCTATTACCTTCATTTTCAGAAGCTTGGCATCTTACTTTCAGTACCAAATCAAAGGTACGTTCTGGATTTTCCCTAGAAGAAGCAAACACAATCAATCAATCAAATACACATCTCAAATCACATTTCTACTGTGTTATATCCCTTTCATTCCTGTTGTATGGAATAAAATTAAAGTATCATTAAAACAAAATTAGAACTCAGATTAGTTCTAAGGAAGAACCAAAAAGTCACACTTCCCTAGACAGCCTTAAGAAAGGAACAAGGAAGATAAACAAGCTAAATTGTGTGATTCATTTACATGATGCTGTGACTGCCTTATAGATCAAATAGCTTTTAAGTCACTCCACCTAACAGTTGAGAAAAAAAAGGCTACTACAATCCTTACCAATCTGAAGCACATTAATGGAGTCACAGGCAGCCTTTTCTAAAGCTATGCCTTATTTCTACTTAATAGGAATAGCCCATCATTAGACTTCCATTTTAATTCCATGACTTCAGCCACTATCTTTTAAACACCCACGATTACCATCACAAGGCTGGGAATCGCTGAGCTTCCTCTTTCACAAGATATTGATCATCAGCTTGGACTCAGTGAGGAAACATCAGTGCAGTAACAAGGGATGGACACAACCCTGAGCTGGCCAGAAGACAGAGCCTCCCAACCCGCAGCAGCCAACCATGGGCACCTTTGTGTGATGGCTGACGCCTCTTCCACCTCCCCAGTAAATACACACCTGAAAATAACAAACTGCACATGCTAACAGCCATTACCACTCAACCTAATCCCACACTGAATATTTATTAAAATAGCTCTAGATGCCACTGCTGCACCACCCGCTCCTCTCTGCCTACCAGGCACACTGCTATTTATATTAAAAACAAGCGGTATAACCACACCCATATCAATTATCTATTTAACCACATAAAAGGCTCACACCTGAACTCCCTTCTTGTGCAACACTCCCACTGAAGTCAACTGGAGATTTAGGCAACTAAAAAAAATCCCAGACTTTGGTTCCAGGTTTCTAGAAAGCTTCGAATAAAGTGCACAGCAAATGAACACACTGTTGTTTCGTTAAAGAAGGTTTTGAATGAAATCCAAAGGCTGAGCTGGGGAAAACTTCAGCTGTCACAAATTAAATTGATTCAGTACATGCTTTCACTGACCTCAGCACCATCCTCAACTGAGATGTGCTGCTACAGCCTAATTCACGTTCTGGAGACATAACCTAAACTTTCTTTGCATTTTAAAGCATTTAGCTGGGAAAATCTTGTATCTACTGATCCTGTGTGTAGGAGACCAAATTTTGCTGAGTTAAAACAAACTAAATCCAGGTTTACTCTGATATTAAACTCTGTCTGTTGTTTCTTTTGCTGGTGAACAGGTTCAGAATGAAACTGATAGGGCTCTGTTGAGTCACCTAGAAAGGTGAACCACAAAAATCCCTCATTTAAAAGAAAGGACATCTCTCCATGACATTATCCTAGCTCAGGCTTTGGGTTTCTGCTCTTATGTTGGCATTTTAATGTGAATCAGTTCAAGTGTTACAAACACCCAATGAGTGCTTCTAATTCAACTCCTAGCTGAATTATTCTCGTTTAAAAAAAAAAAAAAAGAGCTCTTTGAAGTAACACTGCCTTCTGTCTTTCACTACACTACTCTAAAACTGCTTCTGCAGAAAAATGCTTCTAAGTTTACTTTTCACATCCCACTACGCTTAGAAGTGTCAAGAATGTGTCAAACTAATCTGAGAATTGTCAGACCGTCTCTCATTTCCTTCACAGCTCCCCTACCCATTCGTCGTGTATTGACACGGGGTATTTGTCAATTTCCAAAAACCTGTGTTTAACATCTTGTCGCTTTCCAATGTCGGGGAGGGCAGGCGGCTGCCCCGATGCTCCCAAACACCTAAAAACCTCTGCACCTGCCACAGCCTAATAGCAAAAAAGTTGCCTATAACCACCATGGCCATAAACTACAAGACAAGAAGTTTCACCTCCACATGAGGGAATAACTTCTTTACGCTGAGGGCGGCAGAGCACTGGCACAGGCTGCCCAGGGAGGTCCTGGAGTCTCCCTCGCTGAACACATTCCAAACCCACCTGGACGCGCTCCTGTGTCACTTGGCCCAGGTGACTCTGCCTTAGCAGGAGGTTGGACTGGATGATCTGCAGAGCTCCCTCCAGCCCTACCGACCCTGTGAGCTCTCAGAGAGATGCCCGGCACAGTGTCGGCCCGTGGCGGGCAGGGTCCCTGCCCAACGCTGCCGCACGGCCGGGGGAGCAATGCCGGGCCCGGCGGCCTCGGGACCGCGCTCTCGCCATTGCCCGGGCCCCGCTCAGCGGGCACAGCCCCACCGGCGCCGCTGCCCCTGCCCTNCGACTGCGGCGGAGCGGCGGCAGCGCCTCCTCCCCCGTCTCTCAGTTCCTGTTGCAGCCGCTGCGGCACCTTCTGGGAACCAGGAAGCTCCGCGGCGGCCCGTGGAGCAGCCGGGGCCGGTGTCACCTGAGCCCGGTGGGGGAGGGCGGGCAGCCCGTGCCCTCCGCGGCAGGTGCGCCGAGCCCGGGGCCCCGGCAGGTGGGGTAGGGCAGCACCACGGTACCGCCATGTGTCACCTCACGGGCACCTTCACCCGCTGCAAAATCAGCTCCTCGGATGAGTCCGCCTGGTGCGGTCACTGACACATCGTAACAGCCCTTTTACGTTCTTTATGCACGGCAGGAAAGTGGAGCTTTTCCTACTAAAGGTCATAAATGTTAATTTAACCTGCGGTAATCTGTTTAGCCCTTATGTTTATCGAGTGCTAAGCAAACAGTATCCCAAACTGCTCCAGGGGTGGTGTAGCGGGGGATGGCTGGAGCAAACGCACCGTCCTGTAAACACACATAAAAAGCTTTATGCCTTCGAGTGCCTCCCGCGAGTTTGGAAAGGAAATAAAAATAACACCGGCCTTGAGAGGCTTCCAAGTCTCATTCATCTGAGAGGCACTGAGCAGCCAAATTCCCACCTACACCAAGTTTCCCTTGCCAGCATAGTAACATTGCAATGAAAAAGTGCATAAAATAGATTCTGTGGTACTGGGCCAGAGAAAAAACGTCATTCTTTTCACTCTTCCTCCAGAAACTAATCATCATATCAACAGTTGAAAAGATGAAAAAAATTCAAGCCGTTTATATATTAAACACATGAAACAGCATTAGTGCATTACTGGCGCTGAAAAAATCAAACATTCAAAAGTCAGGAAATTACAAATATTAACTTTTCCAAAGTAATATCATTTTGGCTTCCTTGCACATCCTACACACCTCACAGGATATAGATTAACTAATAATAAAATGTATAGATGTGCAATGAAAAGGACTGAATGCTGCAACAGAAACCTTAGCTTGGGGATTTCCTTCAGTTTCAAGTACTTTAAGTCCTCATTCTGCAGTAATTCTTGGCTGTGTTCTAACAGCCAATATTTGCAACTCCCACTGAAGTAAATGAAATTGTCTGGGGCTTTGTCCTTAATGCATAGCCACGTTCTTCATATAGCTCGGTGGGTTTGTAGGAAAAAGGATATCAAATGTGTATTTTTGTATACCATGAGAGTCCCTCGCAGTCCCAACATCAGCTGACCCACTGTTAAATTGAACTTCTCTGATGAGATCGGTCTGGATGAAAGGGCCAGGAGAGAGGGCACCAATGCCTGTCCCTGCTCCAGCGAGGCAGGGGAAGAGCCAGGCAGGAACCTTCCTGCAGCCACCTGGAGCTGCCCAGCTGCAGCACCCAAGGCAGGCTGCCTGCATCTGGCACCCAGGGATAATACAGAACCAGAAGGGCTCCAGCAGCAGCCAGTAAATCGGGGTATACGAGAAAGAGCACATGGGGATGGACACCATCACAGTCATGTCTGTACATCTGTCTGTCTGCCCCCGACTGTAAAGCACACAGAATTTGAAGGTCTTTTCTGCAAAAAATGGCCAGTACTTCAACAAGATTGAGTTTGGATTAGATGATTATCCAAATATTGAGACATTTTATTTGTGGAAAATTTCCATTTGAAGCATCCCAGAAAGTGAAAAAAAAAATAGTGCCATGTTTCAGGATTTCAGTAAATCTGTATTTTAAATTACACTAAATATTTTATAAGCCTACTGTGACTTTGTTTGTCTCTTCTCTTAAGCTGCTGATGCTTGCCACTTTTACAGACAGAAGAGTAGTTTGGCAGCCTGTCAAGCTGATCCACTGTGCAAATCCAGCCACTCTTGGACTGGGATCTCTCTTGGCAGATATGACCATTGGTCCCTCAGAATTTATTTTATCATAATTGGAGAAAAAATAGGTAGGGTTTCTTTCCCAAAGTAAATACATTCCTTGTCACTAGAGTAAATTCACTGCATGCAGCGACTAAACCTGCCTGCCGGAAGAGCAGGAAGAGTAGAGAAAGTTCACATTTAAAATAGAAGGCATGTGACAGAACACCCTGTTGAGATGAAGCTCACATCTCTCAGAGCTGTTAGTTCAGACTCTGTGAAAGCTTAAGCAGACATCTATGCCCAGGTTACACTTAGTTCGTGTTTTTGAAGCTGTTTTGAAACCACAGCAGCTTTTAATGAAAGACAATGTTTTAGGAAAGGTATTGGTGTTCAAAACTACCTCTTTCTACTGCCTTATTTCAGCCTTTCCCTGGAAAAGAGTTAAGGAAGAAGGAAAAAATGAAAGAAAAATCTAGTAGATATGCAAAGAATGGACTAGTTTAGTATATTTTGAAGATGGAAGTCTAGTTTACTTTTCTTTACTCTTTGGTTTTTCTTTTCAAATTAGAACCATGAAGCAAGTGATGTTTAGACTTTTCAGAGTCAACTGTTCTACCAGGTAATCCAGAAGATACAAAGCCTTTTTTTATGTTTTGTATAACATGAAAATGGCTGAACTCTATCTAAATTATCTGAAAAGATTAATGTTGAGACTGATGTGAGGGGTAATGAACATTTATTTCATAGATATGAGCAACTGAAAAGCAGGTAACTCGATCTTATTAAACCTCATGAGATTTGTTATCAACATAACAAAACACGTAGCATCCTTTTTAGTTTACAACCAAGTTCAATATGGAAACAATAGGAGATACAGACGAAAGCCACCAAAACAAAATCCCAAAACAAGCATCCATAGCCTTTCTGCTATAGAACAACTTGCCATTCTCTGCCAAATTAAACCATGCGGTTTTGGGTCTATAAAAGTGGTGCAGTGCAGGGATCTCAAAAAGGGAGATGAGAAACAAACAGGAAATGGCCACACATCTTGTCACTTGGAAACAGTGGAGCAAGGAAGAGAGAAGTTCCTTGAGAATCCAATTGCTTTTTTTAAGTTGAAGCTGTTATATTCACACAGTTACTGATTTTCTTTTGGCAGGAAAAACATAAATGGGACAGAGGTAAGGGAAAAGCACAGAACCTCTGAAGACAAGAATTCTTCTGTTTAGCATTTAGCAGGGGGAAATTTGACTCCTGCCAACCCAAACTGCAAGCCCCCATGCTTTGTGCAGGGACATTCACAGGGAGTGCAGGAAGCAGATTTTACCTAACCCACCCCAATTAATTCCATCAAAGCTTTATTTTGTTTGCTAGAAGAGAACTCTGATCATCACCATAAGATGGAGCAGGTATATTGTCAATTAAGGAATCTTAATCACAGAAGTCGTCATTAGCTAGGTACATTTAATTTAATAGTAAAGCATACTACTAATGGAAGTGGTATTCCTCTTAAATCCTGCTGAAACCCATAGGGGGATTTCCTTCAGAACATTGCTAGCAGAGGTTTCTGAAAGAGATGTTCTACCCTGGGAACACCCACGAGTTTGGCAAAAATGGCAAAATTGAAAAGGATGGAGTTTCCCATTGTATGGTTATAGCAAAATATTTCTTACACCACTTTGGTATGACCAGCAATTTATACCTTGTACCAAGAATTACTTCTTTACTCACCGTTGTGTCTGTCTATACTGGGATCACATTTAGTCCTCATTTCTTCAAGTAAGTCACAGTATATTTATGTTATGTTGCACATACTCTCCCAAGTTCTAGATGAGTGGCTATGCAATCTCCCCAATGCAAAGTTCTCCAAAACCCAAAATTCATAAACATCAATTTCCCTATTAAACATCTAAGCCATAAAAGTCATGAGACAATACTTAAAAGAGAAAATACTGTACTTTTAAGAATCACCTCATACCTACATTAGGCCATTTCATCATTCAGCTTCTTTAAAGATAGACATTGATTGGAAATAGATGTTTTTCAAGAAGCTTGTCAAGTTCGTTAACTAAATACGTATGTATAGTAAATACATGTCTATAAATATTATGTGTTTTTATTGACTCCTTACAAGATCTATACAAACATCTTTTTTCATGTTTCATTGTTATTTATCAAAAAATCACTATAGAAATCTTAAGTTTTCCTGCTTAAGAACAGGTGGTGATTTGAGGTAGGCATGACCAAAGGCATGACGGGGTAAGGAGTTTCATGTGAAGCTTCTGCTATGTTACCATTAAGTTTCAGGGATGCAACATTCCACTAGCTGTCATTGCCCTTGCAGCCAGGCTATGTGCAGAGACTAATCTGCCCTAACAGACACACCTAGGTAAGCATGCTCATTAATCAGTGAACTGCTGGGCAGAGATCCCTGTTTGGATAAAAATGAGGATTCCCTGTCCCACTAATCACTGTGTCCTACCAACAAGACTGAGAAAGCAGATTGTCTTAATCAGGTCAGCTTTAATTATAAGTTTAATAAAGGAAGTGGAGAAACTATTATGAACATAACTTCAAACTACAGAGTTTAAGAGCTGAGACACTCAAAAGTTTTAATGTTTACGATATGACTGTATTAGCTCAGGATTTAGTTTACTGGTAGTGGTTGCAAGTCCTTGCAGATTGACCAATAATAGGTTTTGTTAGTTAGATTTGCACCATCATCTACTGAGGATGTGAAGTATGCATCTCGTAAATATTTACAAGCTTTTGCTTTACCTATGCAGGCTTAACTCATAGACAATTTAAAAAATCTGGGTGGATTTCTAATTTATTCAGACAGGACAGCTGGCAGAATCTATCTGTAGAATAAACCACCTTTCTGCTCTGCTGCCCAGATCCAGCCTTCAGCCAGCAAATACCAGGTGCTTTCCAGTGGATGCTAATTATTCATAGAAGTGTTTGAAAACAAGTAGTGGTCTCTGCTCAGTTCCATAGTAAAAGAAAAAAGTTTGAAAAAATCCAATAAAGTTTCAAGAGACATTGATGGCAACATTAAGGGAATTTACCCAAATCTTTCCCACAGTGATTATTGTGGAGATTTTTTCAGCCCAGCAGATAGTTTTGTGAAGGAAGAATTTTTCAGTGAAGCAGCAGGGTCAGGAGGCATCTTTCAATATGCATGGATTCAGTAGAGGGAAATCACTCATTCAAGTAATTTGCAAGTAAAAGTTTCTTACCAGATTGAACGCTTTCTTGCTGAATAAATTCAGTTCTTCTCTTTAGGCAAGAATATACTCCTCATACTTCTAAAATCTACATTTTAAATGCTGAGGGTTACCTGATGAATCTGGTACTCATTAAAACTATGATGAAGTAATATTTTTTGCCGTATTTGTAAGGTTTTTTTAAAAAAGTTCTATTCAAAGCAGTACGAAACTGATTTTTGTTATCAGACATAAAAATTTCATGATGTTGTAATCATTTGGATGTGGACTTCTTGTGGTGAGACCAAACATACATAAAATTAGGAACTGAACTTTGTTAAAATGAGGATGTGTTAGAAGTCTATAAGTTGTTTTGGAAAATGTCTGCTGTGTCTACCTAAAAAAAAGTCCAAGCAGTAAATCAAGCAATATTAAATATTAAAAGAACAGTTTCCAGCTGTTTATTTGCCATGGATTAAGATCCTCTGTATGCACTGGCATCATTATAAAAGAGTATATAGTGACAGATTGTTTTAATGGAAATTAGTTATAAAAAACCAGGAAAATTAGTATAAAAAAACAGTTTTCAGCTCCACAAACAGGATATAATTTACAAATAGCCAATAGAGATGGCGGGTTTTTTTATATTTACTTGTGTTAAAAGACTAAAAAGCACTGTACAGTTTCTCGTATCAGAATATCCTGCACAACATCCCTAACTCTAGCATTACAACTGACACAATAGGGAACACAGTACCAGCTTCTTTGGCCAGTGATTTATCCTCATGTTTTGTTGTGGATGTTCATAATTAATTGCATAAGATAATTCCTTAATTAATTCATTAATGTCTTGTTAGGAAAAGGCAAATTCCCTCTAACAAAATTATTGATTTTTTTCTATAAAGGAAAAATTATATCCCTGGGCAAAGTATGAATCCTAATGTAGGTATATAGCAAGCTTTTTGAGGAAGACTTCCTACACTGCTTTTTGTTATAATGCTTTGCTCTGCAATTGGATCACAGGTAGATCACTGAAATATCAAATCCATCTTCTGGAGATTTCTTTTTTCAGGGGTGTTAGGACAATTGACCTAGTTATTGTGCTAAACAGTTACAAATAGTTCAGACAGGTGGATTTAGATCCCTATATGTATTTGGCATTGTTGACTCACCACTGCAACAGATACCAATGGAGAGGTCCTAAGCACAACAAAAATGAGACTAAACCTGATAATTAACTAATACAGTAAACTGCCTTATTTATTAGTATACTTAATGAAGAAATTGGGATAATATCCGGTTAAAATGAGATTGGGAGAATGAAGTGAGAGCTCAAGAAAAGCAAGGCCAATGGGCTATCCTTGGGACAGTACAGCGCTATTGTTAATACAGCTGATGGCTTTATTTACTGTAGCTAGTGCTACTTCCTACCCTAACCACTGGAGCTGCAGATGCAGTTTAAAAGCAGAAGAATGGTAGTACACCATACTGTTTGGCAATTGAGAAGGTGGGCCTGAGAGAATTTGAAAAGACGGCAACAACTAGGCTGTGGAGTCACCTCACTGTTTTATTTCATGGCTTCACTCTTCACTGGTGGTGAAGGGAACAGGGCTCTCAGCAGTTCTCAGGGCTCTCAGCTGTAAGTCTGGCCGCAGGATCAGGCCAGTTTGTTCCCAGAGTCACAGGCAAAGACAAAAATTTAAATCATACTGATATGACTTATTTTACACAGAATTCTCCATCTGTTGCTTTTCTCAATAGTTCTGTTAGAAAGTCGTGTTGCTTCACAGTCTATTGCTAACAGATGTTGGAGCAGCATAATGCATACGTGTTCCTGAGAATTAGAAGTGTTGCTAAGTACAAACCTCTGTCCTAGGACTTATATTGTGACACCACATCAAAGTACCTTGCTGCCACAGGAAATCCCACCTGTGGGAAGGGACCTCCAGAGATCCTCTCATCCAGCATTCTGCATCCCACTCAGAGCAGGCTGCTTGGGGCCTCATGCAGGTCGGTTCTGAGTATCTCCAAGGGCTGGGGATACTGCAGCTTCCCTGGGCATCCTGCTCACTCCAGTGTTGGACCACCCTCACAGCAAAAAATTAATTACCGTATCAAGCAAAAATTTGTTGTGTTTCAACACATCTTTACTGCCTCTTGTTCTTCCCCTGTTCATCTCTGTGAAGAATTGGGCTCCACCTTCTCCACACCCTCCCCCTTGGTAGCTGTGTACACACCCTGAAGCCACTTCTCCTTAGGGCTGAACAAGCACAGCTGTCTCAGCCTCTTCTCCATCATGAACTCCAGCCACATGACGTGGTGGGAGCCCTCCACTGGATTTGCTTCAGTGTGTCAGTTTTTTGTGGTGGGGGGCCCAAAACCAGGCACAGTAAACAAAAAGAGGGACTAACGATTCCCCTTTAGCTGCTGGCTGTCCTTTTGCTGGAAGAGCCTGTTGTGCCGGCAGCCTCTTTTTGCTGCAGGAGCACGTTGCAGACTCACATTCAGCTCCTTGTCCACCAGGTCCCCCCAGGTTTTGTTCTGCCATACTGATTTCTGGACGGCAAATCCACACAGCATGTATTGCATCAGGGCCTTGATTCAACTCCCCCTGCCAAGATTTTAGTTGGTTCAGGAGTTTAGTTGACTGAGTTCAAGGTCAGCCTTTTTGCTGATCTGAGCTGTTTGTTAGGAAGAAAGCTAGAGGCAACCTCAGCAAGGGCCTGCCAGCCTCTTCATCCCTTGGGAGCTGCTTTCAAGCTGAGGCTCTTGTGCTTGGCCTCTGCCTGAGCGACACTGCAGCTGTGTCAGTGCCCAGTCTCTTACCTCCCTGATCCTGATCTGCTGGCTTCATTTCCTGGCTTGACCTTGAACCTGCCTCATCACAATAGACTCGCTGTGTGGTCACTAGACCCAGGCTGACACTGATTAGTCTTTCCAGGCATATATGGACAAGAAGCCCCTTTTTACCCTTATATCATTTGCTCATTTCAGCCCAGCAGAGCTTTGGATTTTGTAATTCCTTTTCTTCACTCTCAAGCAGTGTCTCTGTATATGCCCTGGATAGCCATCCCTGCTTCCTCCTTCAGTGTGCTCCCTATGTGCATCTGACCTAGGTCAGGAGTACCCTCTTCACCCACACTTGTACTCTGCTACTCTTGATTTATTTTCTGCATATTGTAATAGATTACTCTTACGCTTTAAGGAGGTTGTCCCTGAAGTTTGGTTTGCTTTGGGCCCTTTATTCCTCCAGGTTTGTCTTCCATGAGAATTCACCCAGTCTCATGGTCATTGCAGGCTTTTCAACAAGTACTTCCATCTTTTTGTGTAATGGGCCTACAAATCAGTTCATTCATCACTTGTTTCAACATAATGTCTTCAATATATTTCAGAAACCTCCTGCATTGTTTGTGCATGATCTTGTTGCCATTCTAGCAGACAGGGTATTTGAAATTCTCTGTGAATGCCAGGGCCTGTCATAAACATGCACTTAGAACTAAACAAAAATTCTGCACATAACATGTTTAGACTCCAAATAGCCCTGCAAACACATTATGCAGTACCAAAGAGAAACCTCATCATGTACACTACAGTGTGAGTAGGAAATTAAGATAAAACTGTGGTGCAACTGCAGTCAACAGCACAATGTAGATCAACACAATGAGACTGAGTGTCCAAGACAAGAGCTCAAGACACCAAGCAAAAAGGCATCATCCTAAACCCTGAATTTGGTATTGACCCTGAAGAAGCAGGGTTCACTACATCTTTACCACTACCACTTCTTGAAATTTCTGCATGTTTCTATCCATGTACTGTCAGTAGCAACACATGAGATCTGATGGACTACATTGAAATACAATAGTGTCCAAGTCCCCATTTCCAAGGATCAACTTTTTTACTTCTCTTGCCATCTCCAGAGGAAAAAAAAAAAAAGCACAAAAATTCCTCACTCAGGCACCTTTCACACCTTAGCATGTAATTGCCCTGTATAAAATAGTCCAAGGACATGTTCTTTCTACTCTTATTGTGTTCTAAGTTTCTTTGATGCCCGCTGTTAAAGATGGTATTTTGTATCCAGGCTTCTATGGCAAATTCTATATCATTGATGTGCATTTCAAAAAGCATGGTGAAAGCTGTAACTCATGGTTTGCCCTTCTCACCTGTTATTGATTATTGATATTCAACTTATATATATAATCAGAGCTGGGCCTGTTCCACAGAGTATAAACCAGTCAATCTGAAATATGTCAAGGGAAAGCATTTTGGAGAGCTTAAAAAGTAATCCTGGTACCAGCACTTACACTTAATACAAGTATATCCATTACTAATACAATCAGTTGCAATTGTTTGTTCCACTTCTCCTAAAATATTTTGGACAACATTTTTTTCCCTCAAATAATGTATAGTAAGTTTGGCAAGTGGGAAGACACAGGAAATAGTTTTATAAAACAATAGGTCATTTTTCTTTTTCACAGAACATATGTCAGCCACCAGCAGACTCAGGAGATGTAATCCATATGAGAGTGCCTCGAATGTGTTACAAAATACAGACAGAATCTTGCAAAAGGAATTTCTTTCTTTAATTTACAACTTTGGGATGACAGTTAGGTCTAATCAATTATCCAGTACAGCTAATTAAGAAAAAAATTATTTATTCCTAAGGTAAAAGCATAGGGTATTTTCAGGCATTAGTTAAGTGAAAAAAACCTAGTTTTGAACTATAAGACCTCTTTTATAGTCTTCTATTTTATCCTGGAGAAACCATATACTACAATTTTGGTGTGATGCAACTCATTATTAGTTTTGTAATCTACACACTGAATCAAACTTACATACTGTACTTCAAATCATAAAAGTTGCTTTTATAATAGACATAGTAAGAGGTTTTTGAAATAGTTGAGCTGCAGTGTCCATGCACTTTTCCAAATTCTTGTGATTCCCTCAGCTCTTTTCCTGACCCTGTCTCTGTTAAGTGTTATCACTGAAAATTTAAATTTCTCATCATGCAATCATCAACTTCTAACAGCAGTAACCCATGAAAGTAATATTGTTATGCTGTATTGTAATATGCTTTATTTCTGACCTGCTGAGGAAGTAAAACCAATATTTTCAAAGCTAGACATTATCCATGAAGTAAATCTTCTTTCATCACAGAGCTATAAGGCAGGGGAACAGAGTCATCCACTGCCTGTAAATGTAAAGGTATTTGTCTTGCACCCATTCAGAAATAAAAAGAGCAACCTCACTTATGAACCCAAATATTTGTGAGCTTTCATGCCCTGCAACAGAAGGATCAGTGCAAACCACCTCTAACACAAGCAACAACTCAGCATCCCTCCAGTCCACCTGCTGTATTCCACTACACATGAAATGTGTGTAACTCAGAATAACTACTACAGGCTTATGCTACTATAGCTACTCTTCTGCTAAAATCATAATCACCCATACTAAACCCAAGTGAGTTATCTAGGGACAGGCAAGGGACAGCTCAGTTATGCATCTAGAAGAAAGTGTTTACAGAACCAGGTCATGAAAATGTCTGCCAAATGAGAATGTAGATTTTGATATTTGTGATATCAAAAAAACCCCAAAAAACAATCTTCTCACAGGTTTAGAAGAAACTATATTGAAAACATCTGTCCTGCAGCTGCATTGCAAGGCAAGTAGGTTCCTAAACAACTGGGACAAGCTCTAGTTGACTTGTGACCTGCATGGTCACTGTGCTGCCTCGCTTCCTTTGCTGCCTTCTTCATCTAATACAGGGGATTTGCCTTGGCAGAACCATTAAGGAGCTAACAGGTGCCTGGGAAAGAAACAAAAGGACCTAAAGGATAAGTACTGAGGGTAGAAAATTTCTCAAAGCTCTCTGACAAAAAAATTTTACTTTCTTGCTTCCATGTGAACAGTATGCTTTTCTGTAACAAGCAGCAGCGGTGCTGTTTCTACTGCTGCTTCAACAGAAGTAGAAAAATATCTTCAATTATGATTAATTTACCTTAAAAATGGTTCTCTCTGTCCTTAGCTTTTCTTTAGATTTTACTGCCTATTCATCTGTGCCTATAAAATACTTAAAATTCTTAAAAGTTTTCTTCTGTATTGTTAACAAATTAATTTGAGAATGTTAATTAGTATTTTATATTTCAAAGAACACTTTCTTGATATTCTCTGCAGTTGTTTTGGGGGTAAAAGCTTAAATTACTAAATGCTTCTGCAATCTTCCTGTCTTCCTCTATCTGACTACCTTCAGTTCAACCTCTGTCTGTTATGATATTTTCCCAAATATTGCCAAAATAATGTTCTGTGGCATGCTTTTTTCTTCCACATTGATGTGTTGTCAAATTCCTCCTTTTTGCAGGTAGTTCCTTGTCCTTAATTTCCAGTGCTCTGAGAAGCTCTACTGCCCCTTATTTATGATATCCATTGTCTGTGCTCCTGCCATCAACTCTATCCATGCTGGACTGAGGCACACATATCAGATAAGCCTTGAGCACTGGGAAGAAGTTGTGGTTTCCCATTAAAATAAAATTCATTCAGTTTTTTAAAATCTTTCATTCACAAGCTTGTGTATAAACTCATATTTGAGAATAATTGATCTTGAAATGTCTGGCTGAATATACAGCCTGCCTGAAACAAGAGCAGGAGAGCTCCCTCTGTCCACTCCCATAGTTTGTGTGAATCCATGTGGATCCAGCAGGAGACTGATTCGGTATGTCAGGGGTAGGGGATGGAGAGAGACNAGCAGGGAATTGCAGCACAAGTTCAAACTGGGAATAATTTCTGGTTTGTTTTCTAAATGTTAGCAATTAAAAAAAAAAGAAACAGAACCTAAGAACTCAACTGATAAGTTTGGCAACCCCCAAATCAGCTGTTTGTAAGAGAGTTATATGGAATAATCCAAACTGAAGAGTTATACACAGAGTTTCCTCTTTTTGCACCTTTCAGCACAGCAAAGTGCTCCTTTGTGCAGCAACAGGAAGCATGTTTTGTGCTCAGTCAGATGCACTTTGTTACCAAATGAGTCACTGTGGTCTTCATCTGTCTCCCAAGGCAAGTTCTTATTTGGGGGGTTTACACAGTTTCCACTTTACATGCTTGAACATTTTTTATATCTATTTATAAAGTTCAGTGTTATGTTGATAATAAGTTGTAATTTTTCAGAAGAGCCTCATGCTTTTTAAAATCCATTTAAATCCAAAAGAACAGATTGTAATTAAAGGCATAGAATAGACATGTTGAAGACACAGATTATGCCCCATATCATTAATATTAGTCCATCTTCACAAAAATCAGGTAATTCATGCCAGCTGATATTTTGGCCTTGCAGTTTAAGCTTCCAATAAGGAATTGGGAAAACAATACTGAGAGTGATCTAGAGAGTCATAAAAAAAAGATGTGGAATTATTATTTTAGGATTTCATTTCTACATTTTTGTATAAAACCCAAATGTTTACTAATCAGGTCAAGGCATGTGTCTACCCAGGAGCCATCACAGTATTGTTGAAGAATTTGGCAAAATTCTCGGATCTACTCTCGTTTGTAGCATTTATTGCCAGAATGCTTTGTCATTTTCCAAGAAATGTGTATTTCTTGGACTCGTTGTTCTAACTGGTTTATTGATTCCATAGTTATCCTTTCCAAATCACTGTTCCAGCTCATTGATGATTCTATCCAGTGCTGGTTACACAAAATGTTGTTGAAAGTCCTCTTTACTTTGAAAAGCCATGTGTTGACCAGTATTTTTAGTTAACAGATATACTCAGCCAAGGGGAAAA
>VYZS01092164.1:0-10086 GCA_013400695.1 Neodrepanis coruscans | reverse complement strand
TGTTCTACAAACATGGACCAGTCAGAATATCAACAAAGACAACAAAACAGTTCATTGACTAACCTGTGTTAGTCACAGTTAAAACTGTAACTGTAGTGCAAGTCAAACTTCCCACTTAAGAGTTATTTAACCCTTAGTCCAACAAAGGACATAAATGTTTGCATAATCCAAGATTCAAGTTCAAACTCTTATATTTTAAGCCATGTGCAGAGTCAAGGTTACTACAAACTCAGCATTGTACAAACTCAGTATGCTGTGTGTTGGACTACAGTCAAACATGAATTAATTTTGGATATTGCTTTTTAAATGCTCCAGGGATATTTCTTGTCTCTATAGGGAAAGAGAAATGAGCCATACCTCATGCTATGTGTAGCATGATCTCACGACAGTACTTAACTACTAAATAGTAAACTAGATATTAAAAAAATCAAGGGGCTCTTCAAAACTTGGCTCGTCAGCAACTGTGTCATGCAAAAGTGGCTCTGTCATACACCTGAAGGGACAGAGTCCAGAAGATGGAAAAAACATCCAAAGCTGATGTAACTCTGAAATGCTCAGTACCTTGGCATGATGCTATGCTGTGCCTGGCCTTGTCCTTCCCTCACACAACCCATTAAAGGCCATGAGAGTGATGTCTTTGAGGGGTCAAAACAGGGAAATTTTACAGAAGTCACACTTTATTTTTAATTGACTGAGAAAACAAATAAACAGCTTTTACCTTCCTAGCCCTTATGGATTTGGGCAATGAGTTTTCATTGTCTGGGATTTTTTTAACTGCAGCATAGAAAGATAAAGTAACTTATTCCTATTTAACTGATATTTTGTTTTTTTGCTTTTTCCTAATAAGAGAAAAAAACCATGAAGCTTACAGATTGGTTATAAATACAATAATGCTTCTCAATAATCTATCAGACCTTACTCTACAATCTGAGATTTATTAAACATCTATCAACAGGCACAGACAGTGGGGAGTATAGGACTTCTGCCTCTCTAGGAAAACAACAATATTAATTTTACAGGTAAAGACTTCTTTCCTCTTCTGCTGTTATACAATACTGCTACTGTACAAACTACTTGGCTTGGGTTTTTTTCACATACACAGCAAGAGAGCTCATGATGCACACTACCCTGGAGCATTACCTCAAGGAAAAAAAGGCTTCTATATCAAACTGGCAGTGTGCATATGAAATCCATACTCTACTGGCAAATATTGATCCCTCTGAGCAAGAACTAAGTGAATTTCACTGATCGAATCAGATAGGTGCCTTATCATCCTGTAGGCAACGAAGAAAGGGAGAAAAGCTCTCTAGAGACAAGGATCCAGAATGTAGGCTGAATAGGTTAGAAAGAAAGGACATCTGACTATCCACGCTAAGAGCTTTATTTGTTTACTTGTTCTCTAAAGCTCATGGGTAGAATTCAGGGAAGAAGCAAATGTCAGATCCTAGACCTCACAAGTTACATGCAAGAGCAAATGGGAAAGCATTAATAGCAATACCACAGAAATAACAAAAGGACTTTGTAGAACACAAACAGAGCTCTTCACCGCAACAATGGCTCGAGGTCTCTGAAGAGTAAAGTAAAACAACCTCCAAATTTCTCCTTTCAGTTTAAGTAAATTTTTAAAAAAAAGAGCAGTACTTTGCTTTATTAGACAATTCCCAGGTACAAGCAATAAAAGTATTAGTGTTAATACTAATGGATTTAGATCATATGGTTGTTTACAGTGCTCTGCTAAGTCATAACAAAAAATACTCAAAAGAAACCACGTTCAACAGCCTGCGGTACACGTACAGCCTTTGACTGGTGTTTGGCACAGGGCTGAGTGAAGAGAACTACAAGAAAGAAACTAGGAGAATAACACAAACCCTAGGGCTTGAAAAGTGACAACCCCATAAAATGAGATATGTAAAAACCACCAAAAAAAGTCATCATCACCATGTCATCAACAAATTCTTAATTACTTTTTGTTTTAAAACATGGAAATATTAGGGGAGGGGATTACTCAAGAGTAAATGCAGCCCTAAATGAGGGCCAGCAGGTGCATCCCAATGTTGTGACAGGAACAATATGCCACAACTCTTCAGTGTGAAGCACAACCCCCTCACCAACCCCGTCAGACCACAGTTCAGATCTGTGCCAGCCACAGTCAGAAGCAGCTCGTACATAACAATCAATCTGGTTCAAACATGATCCAAACTATTTTTTCTCCTTCTCTAGTGTGAGGAGAGATTAAGAGCTTGGATAAAGACATTAGAGTTACAGTAAGGGGAAGACAGTCTTGTGTGGAAGCTAAACCCCATTAAAAGAGAGCTAATTGCCTGCAACCAGTTAGGTATACACATGTTCAATGATGAAAGTTGCCTACAGTGTTGAAGAAACAAATTACTCCATCAAACCCTAATGCTGGAGGCAGCCGCTAAGAAAAGTTTTAGATTTTTGCTGAGATTAAAGTACCAACAATAAAGACTTTTGTTTGGGTTTACCAGCTTCTTTTGTTTAAGTCCTCCAGCAGCTGTAAGGCAGTTGTAGACTGCCATTTCACCTGTTGCAGGGAAAGTCACCTCTCGGTTCAATTAGTTATTTATGAAAATAAAAGACAGTTTTACAATACTTCACTCCCAAATGCTTCCTTCCTGAAAGAAAGCCACCAATACACCTACTCCACTCCTCCAATTAAAAAAAAAAAACAAAACAAAAAACCAAAACCAAAACACAGTTCTCCAGCAGTTGTATTGAACAAATAATCCTTTTTCAAGCTCAGGAGCAAAAACAGCCCCACTGTCTGGATATAACTGGTAGGACACTGCAAGGCAGCAGCAACTGTCTGGGGAGTGAAGAAAACTCTCCTGAGTGCAGGGTCATAGAGCCACAGCCAATTCCATCATCACAGCACAGGAGCAGGGTGGACTGGAACCTGCTGCCAGGCAGGGCCTTGGTGATGGACCAGATCCAAGGTCAAACCAGGACACCAGTCAGTATTTGGAGTAGCAAAACCCACAACCAGGCAAGAGAAAGGTACTTTGAAGACCACCACACACACCTAGGACAGAGAGCAACAGCCTGGGATGAGCTTAAATACAGCCCTGGGCCCCATGGGCAGGGTGTGGGAGGGTGCCCAGGTAAGGCTGTTAAGGGCATGAAGGCTTGTTGATGCCCTCAGGGACCAGGCAATTACTTCTACTCCTTCTAGCTGCCAAACATATTTTGTATTACCTTATTTAGAGAGAAGAGACAAAGGTCCATATATGTCCCATGTACGCACACACAGAATAATCCCCCTTATCACTTTCCCCAACTCATTTCTACCATTAAAATTAGCTAATCCATCTGCATTCTCTCCTGTAAGAAAGTCTTCACCATCCTTCTGAGTGAGTGCCTCCACTGGAGCTTCCACCAGTACCATCATGCATAACTGTGCGACTGATAAAATGTATACTGATATAAAACATGATCTTCATCCAACTTGCTCTCAGGTGGAGCCCTTTACATTCCTACATGCCTTATACAAACAATATTGCCAAGTCCTTGAAATGCTAATGCTACTTGTGCAGTGGAATTCCTCCATATGTGCTAGAGAAAAAGCAATGAATCATAGAGGAAAACACAGGCTAAAGTGAATTAGTCCTTTCACATTAAATGATACCATATACAGCATTTCAATTAGATAATATTGATACTATAATTTTGTATGTTGGTGATTGCACGTGCAATACGTAATAGCCAATTACTGCAATCACCAACTGTTGAAAAAGTGCTTCTGATTCACTAGCTGCTCTTTGATCTAAAAATTGTGGTTTCCTATTAAGAGTTAAGTACTATAAATATACATTAGTTCAAGTGAGAAAGGAGGTAAGTTTACACAACCCAGGAAAAAATAAGACAAGGGAAAAGGCGCAGTGAATAACCATGTATGTAACGGCAGTCTCCCTATTATGCTCTTTCCTCTTCCTCCTTTCTCACTGTCAAACTCACAGTGGTTTTTGCTGCTAACAAGAATTTGACACTACAACATTCCCTCAGACTGCTCCCCTTTCCCAGTTTTCTTGATCTCAAAATGCATTGTTGGCACTGCACAGTCTACGTTCTGTGAAGAGCTGTGCGGAGGATTTACACTGATATAGTGAAAGGGCCTGAGATGATATTCAAGACTTAATTCTCAATTTTGCTAAGTTTGCTTTACATCATAATAAAGTAAGGCAGCACTATCAGGCATTAGATTTTCCTAACTGCATAACTGCCTCTTTTTTCTCTGGCCAAGAGTGCGGTGGTGATGAGAGGAACACCAAGAGAGAAACCACAGTCAGATAGTAGCAGAGATAATCAATCTTAAACAAAACTGAGGTATACATCAACTTTATTCTAATTAATTACTTTGTGGTTATTGTGCTTGGATGTCACAATGGCACCACACCATTTAGGAGCATACATACTAACTCAGCTTCTTTACCAAAAATAGATGTGTTCTGTTTAGCATTATAATATGCTTTTCAATATATCAGCACCTAGAAATTGAAAGGCTATTTTCCATTCTGTATTTAAAAATGTCTGTCATTCCTAAGCTCACAGCTGACTGTATTATCTAGCGTAGACAGCTGAGAATGTGAGAAAGTTCACTATAAAGCATTTCACAAAAAAATCTAATTCTCTTCAAAGAAAGGTTTGCCCATACAAAAAAGTGGAGTCTATTAAAAGATGCTCAATAAGATACATGGCATGTTCTCCAAATGTCTGTCACAGATGGCTTTCTGTCTGTAACTGTGATTTGAAAAAATACTGATTTATGTTCCACAGAACACAGGAAAAAATACAGAAGGAAATCAGTGCCAGCCACTAGAAAGGAACAGACTCTACTAAGTAAATTGCAAAGCTGTAGGAAGAGCTCCTATTACTCAGGGTTGAAACTCTCCTAACATCCAGAGGAGAGGGCTGAATGATGTGCAATATGTCAACATGTCCTTATTTAGGGACTGCGGCATTGGATGTGCTGCCAAACAAGGGGAAAACAATTGAACCATGAGAAAAATAGGTAAAAATGTTTAGTGCTTTGGCTCAGAAATCACATGTATGGAAAGCCCATAGACAAGCACTAGTCAGAAAAAAAACCACTACACACCTAATGCCTGAGTGACCTGCACCATCGGCACTGAGAAATAACGGCAGCCCAGGCTTCCACTTCAAAGAATTTACTAAACCTTTCCCAGGACTGCTCACTGCTCCTACAAACACCAGTTTTCTGGGTTGTGTATGGAGGTACCAAGTGGCAAATCAAGATGCGTTTCCATGAACGTGCCCTGATAGAGACAGGCAGCACTCATTCCCATTTTCCCAAAATGTGCTGTAAAAGTTGTGCATTCTGCCACAGATCTAAGGTAGATCAATATTTTTGAAGATTTAATTCTACACAATCTTCTGAAGAATTCCCATCATTTCAGAGGACTCAGTAGACTGCAACAGAAAGTTTACCATCCTATAATCTCCAGAGTTACAGTGGCTATACGACCTATTATATCAGCCTCTTTTCAGTGCCCTAAACAATATCTCATCATGTGCAACCACACAACCCTGATGGAACATATGGCCACATGACAATAAATTTACCAACATCTTTTTGCTCAAATAAAGAGTTCAAATTCTTATTGCTACAGTCCTTTCTGAATTTCACAACTGAAACTTGTTTAAAATCCCTGTTACTGAACCACTGTTCTCCACATGATTTTTACAAAGGAGAAAATAAAGCCTGAGATAGAACATTTTACCTTCACAGTTTTGGGGCCTCCTATCTGCAACAATCAAAGTCAGCACCACTCAGTCAAAGCCTGCTCTGTATATCAAGAACATGTTTACCAGTTATTCTCTGAAAGTAGACAATTTGCTTGTACCTCCAGACACTTATGGCCAAATGTACCAGTACAGGCTTTACCTGCTAATTCTGTTCAACTCTCTTAAAAAGTAGAGGTTTGGTTGTTTGGAATAAATGAATAAATCTGGCTCCACATTTTTATTATATTTTTTTAATTGAAAAATGACAATCTGTCAAACTGCTACTGAAATTGAATCCTACAAAGATTATGGAACTGGGACTGACATCTGCAAAAGCAAGTCTATTTTTATTGCATTCAGTTAAGTGAAATATATAACTCACACACCTAGAAAATAGGCTACTTAGATGTGAAACCAATGTATCTTCAGCTTTTGACGTTTTATTATATATAGATTTTCTTTAGTAATTTTTTGTTGTAGTAATTTATGTTGTTATGCTAAACAGCATAATCCACCAACTCAGTCTGTAAGGACAAAATAATTAGTTGCCATTCAACACTCCATCAACACTCCCTCTACCAGATGCTTTCTCAATCTTCTCTTCATCATCCAAACTCAGCTGCAATACCTATCCCGAATAATACTTTTTTCAAATAAATTCCATGGTGTATAAGGTATAGATTTTCAGTTAGTTGAGAGCTCTATGGCTGTTAAGAACTAGATGTATGCACTGAAGCTGGGTGCAGGAGTTCCAGAGGACTCCTGTGGGTCTTCAGCATCAGAGATCACTTCTTCCACTGCAGGATTTACATCAGTGAGGTCACTGGTACTTAAAGAGAATCTGTACATTCAGTTATAACTTTAGATATTGATGTCAGATGAATTAAGATTATATCGTTGGGTTAACTGTTGATTTCCTTGATTATTTTTCTAAAGGTCATTGTTAAGGAAATAATGTTAAGGAATTATGGAATGTGACTTCAGGTGTAAGGTTCATAATTGTGTATGAATTATGAACTAGACCAGTGATGCACACATCAAACAAGTAAAGACAGTCATAGGAAAGAAAATAAGATTCCAGATTAGGCACAACATTTGTAAACATATTTGGATCCTGCTAGGCACCACACAGAACATTACATGAATTTATAAATAAAATTAAATGCTTGAAAGCAATTTGATGCAGCCACGCAACCATAAAGAGTATTACTTACAGCTATTCACTGCTGCTGAACAATATACTTTTCATAAATTTTTGAGTATAGTCAGTATCTCACTATCTGTAAAGCTGCCTTGTTTTCAGTTTCTTAGAACTGTACCATTTTTAATAAATTAAGATCCTATTTTCCAGACTTCTCTTTGCTTTAGGGTAAGTATTTTGCAAAAATTTAGCCCAGCAAGATATAACCTTTTACATATATAGGTTTATAAAAGACTGTGAAAATAAGTATTTTGTTGTGTTCATGTTAGTAGTTTCAAAGACTTCAATCAACACTTCTGTCCCCTGCTCTGGAGTAGTGATGTACTTGGCAGAGGGATAATGTACAGGGAGCTCTGTCTGTTGGGAATGCGACTTTTGCCAAATAAGTGAAAATGTATCCTAATTTGGCCAAGTCATGAACTGTAACAAACCATGCCTTACATGTACCCATATATCCTGCTATACCTGCTGAATACATGCAGCTAAATGCTCTGATGACTGCATTTCAGGAGAAACACTCATATTCTGGGTAAACCACAACTTTATCTTCAATTTTTCTTCTGGACTTTTCTCAGATCTGCCCAGATTATCTGGGCTTGGAATTGGTGAAAGAAGCTTTTTCTCTGGTGCTGTCTGCACTTCCTGCTGGCCTTAGACTTTGTGGGAGAGAAGAGTGTCTGATTTATATACAGAACCAGCAAGGGTTGGACTTTAGTGAGAGAGAACAGGCGGTAAACTTCAACTGAGGCAACGAACTGACACTCAGCATGGAGGAGGAATAAAAAGACATCTGATGAGCAGCTGTGTACCCTGAGAACCGTCATGTTTGGGAAAGCAAAATACTAAAGGATTGAGGAGGTGATCACTACATTGGAACAGGCAACAAGAGAGGAACCAGAAAGGGAGGTGGGTCACCTTGAGCCCGTGATTTCAGGAAAATGTCAAAATCCATATAGGCGACTAGAAAAGGCTGAACAAAAAGTTTGAGGACAAGCAGTCCAGCAGCAGTGCTGCAATTCCACTGAGGCCTGAGCCTCTCAGTTCATGCTCTGGGTTTTTGGAGATACTTGGCTGTGTTGAAACTCGTGGTGTCAAGGCCGAAAAGCCTGGGAGAAGGAAAATAGAAATGCTTCATCAAAGACACTATGGTTGGGAATGGGTCGGATACTGAAAGCTTGGGAAGGAGGTCTGAAAGGTAAGACTATGTCTCCTGAGAAACACCATGTGCTGAAAACCAGCACTGGACTCACAAAAGAAATAGGTTAAGGAGGTAGGCATAGGGAAAGAGAAACTGTGTAACTGTGCAATTTAAAGTGGTATCAAAATATACCAAAACACAAATTATGGTTTCCCTGATACAGATTTCAGGCATATCCCGACTAGGGAGGCCTTGCTAGCAATGGCTCCAGATGTGTGCCATTAGGTATCCCAGGGGAGAACAGCTGCGTTAGACACCCCAGCCCTAAAAAGTACCCAGTTACGTAAACAGGGCCACCGGCCCCTCACAGAGAAGCCACAGATGGGGCTGGGCTGGCGCCAATTCCCTCCGGAGGAGCAGCCGGGCCGGCGGCAGCAAGCGGGAGGTGCCGGTGGGGATGACGCCGGTGGGTTGTCGCCGGCGGGACAGGCACGGGCTGCCACCGACCCCGCGCGTGCCCGGGCGACCACATTCTCATCGGCACCTCCCGCCCCAGGCCTCCTGCGCGGCTCGGAGAAGGGGCCGCCCAGCAAACTTTGCCGGGGGCGCTTCCCCGAGCCCCGGCTCGCTGCAGCCGCTGACCTCCGCTACCCGGCGTAGCATTCGCAATTAGCGGTTTGATGTAATGCGTGAGAGCGTGGTTTGTATTACGGAAGAAATGACCTGATAATCGCCCGGCAGCGGCGCGCAGATGTGCTAAGTAACTCTGCTCCCGCTCCCGATCTCCCTTCCCGATGTCATCTCCCTCTTCCCGGCGCCTTCGCTGCTCCCCTGAGAGCAGTAGTGGGTCGGTGGCCTCGGGCTGGCAACTGCGAGGCACCTTAAAGGGCGGAGGCTGGAAGGATAAATGTTGCTTTTGATCAAGGAACTCTGAAAAGCAATTAAATAGGTCGAATTCTTTCTGATAACTGCCTGAAATGTTTTACAAGTGAGAATCGAGGTCCTGAATTTTGGAAAGGGAAGAAGAAATAGTGTCAAAGAGGAGCAATGTCCAAACTGAAAGGAGTGTAAATGGTCCGTTATCTGCGGCGGAGGCCGGTGCTGCGGTGACCAGCCCGCAGCCCCGCGGTCCCGCATCCCCATCCAGCCCGGCCGCGCTTCCCCTGTGGTGTTCGGAGGCGGCCCTCGGGCTGACGGTCCGTCGCCGTCCCGCCGCACCGATGGCTCGGCCTGACTGGGGCACGGTCGGGAACGGTGGTGCTGTGGCTGCAGTAAAATGTTAACTGTAGAAACGCCGCAATCGCTTCTATAACCTGTCCCCATCCATTTATTTGCCAAGTCTCTGTGAATAACAGACTATAGTTTCTTTATAAACGCATTTAATCATGAATCATCAAGCAAGCGTGTTTCATTTAAGCAGTTACACGAGGACAATATCAAACTCGCTTGCAATATGAAACCTGAAAGAAGTGAAGGCTCCAGAGAGCCGAGGTTTGGTTGCTTTTGCTCTCAGGCTGGCCAGCAGACCGCAGTGGATCCAGTTACTGGGGCTGTAGTGCTCTCCGAAGTTGCCCGCTTGCAGAGGGGTAATTGCTGTGGTTCTGCAGACAGACACGTGAGTAAGAAACCTGGCCTTTCGGCATCAGTTTGTATGTTGTTTCCGTGACTTAGTAAAACCATTTCTGCTGGGGTTAGTACGAGTTGGCAACACATCTTATGTGCTCTACTTTGACTTTAAATGAGTCAAGGACGTTTTAAGTCCAGGGAAGATCGCTGACGGATTTTCTTGGTTAAAATATTGCAGCATTTCCCATTAGCGTTATCTCTTGGAAATAGCATGAAAAGCACTACACAGCAGCTATTTGACTGTCGTTTTATAGAAGTTCTATTTCCTTTGGCAAGTCCGTCACGTTTAGGAAGAGAACCCATGCCAGAAAGTCTGTTTTCAGCCAGCTTTCATTAAAAAGAAGGGGGGGGGGGGGGG
>VYZS01092157.1:0-15407 GCA_013400695.1 Neodrepanis coruscans | reverse complement strand
GCTCCTCCCCGGGGCGAGGCCAGGGCCGTGCGGGGCCATGGCCGATCCTGGCCTGCGGCTGGGGCTGCACTTCCAGCGGCGGTTCCTGGTGGCGTGCGCCGCCGCGCTCGCCCTGCTCACCCCACTGACCCATGGCTGATGCCGCTTCCGAGGGACGCATGCGCTGAGCACCGTCGCCGCCTCCTTCATCTCCGGCGGAGGTGGCGGGGGCGGCCGCGCAGCCCGCCCCAGCGCAACCCCCGCTCCTCTGGTGGGGGCTGCTCAGCCGCCGCTGCCGGCCCCGCGTACGGGCTCCCGCACGGTAGGGAAAAAGACCGGTTTTACTTTTGTTTTCACCCCACGACATCTCCCCAGATCCTTGTCTTCTCCAGGCTGAACAACCCCAAGTGCAAAGCCCTGTGTCAGCATCTCCGCCCAGCTGTCTGCAGACTGTTTGGGTTAACTTCTTTGCCCTCTAGGTCAGTGCTTTAAAAAAATGCAAGACCAAAACAAAAATCAAGAACACCCTGAAAAAATACACAAGTCCAGAAACATATAACATGTGTCAATGCAGGCCTTTTTAGGAGAGCCAGACGTAATAATGTCCTGATGCTTACGCCCTTTTACAATAGTTCTCAGGCAACAGTGAATGCTGCATTGTCTCGGGGATTATCTATGCTTTTATTATAAATAGTGCTATTATAGGAAATTATAGCTGTCTATTTAGCCTCTACACAAGTAAATCCTAAAAAATTTAATATCTAGTAAATAGTTAATTATCTAGTTAATAATACTTCGTTAATTTGGAGTGTTTTGAGTTTGAAGTCTCACAATAAAAATCCCTTCGAAAAAGAGTTAAGCCCCATGGGTTTCCCATCCAAACTACCACATCAAATTTTTGAGCAGCTGTAGAAATTCTGTAGGAACTCAAATCTAGAATTTCACCATTTGGACTTAACCTGGCCTCCTTCCTGTAGAGCATTCATTGTAACCAAGTCACTTCTTAGATAAATCCTAATGCTTTAGCAGTTCTATATATGAACAAAATACAGTCCTCTTGATGAACATCCACAGCTTCCTGAGTTCAGAATGGGATTTCCCTCCACTGCAGTAGCATACATGGTGCCATCGATCTGTTCACCTCCCTTGGAAGTTGCCACAAATGCATCCAGCTACTTCAGCAGCAAGGCAATCACTTGAAGGGGTTAAGCTGCAAAGAAGTGGTCTCCATTTATTTGCAAGAAGATCTGCTGTTATAACCAAATGAAGCTAACTAGTGCTTCTATTGGCTGCCTTAGAGCACAGGCTATTGCCTGCATGGCTTACTTGAAGATCAATTTGCTTCTCACCCCTCAAAGCACTGCCTCAAATCCATGTTGAGGATGTTACCAAGACAACAAGGGACAAGCCTGCACTGCCACTGTATCCTTTCCTGGGATACGTGTGAAACAGCTGTATTAGAAGACCTCGAATAAATCTCATAAGTAGCAGATGTGCACATATTATTCTGGTTTAACTTTTAGAAAAATTTTTGCTTTCCGATCACAAAACACAGCACAGTAAACTATAAACTAGAAATTTAGATGACCACATTTTTTTCCGTATCTTTGAAAATCTGAAAACAAGTTTTCCAAGAGGAAAATATCTTTTTCTTTTTTGTCCTCCAGCTTCTCTTCCCTGACATCTTCTTCTTCTTCCAAACAAGGTCAACTTTTCATGCAAACTGTACAACTAATTTGCTCACTTGTTTTGATTTTTCATTTCTGAGTTTTCATAATGCTGGCTGCTGTTGGAAAAGTTCACTGAATCTGGAGAAGAGATAAGAGATTTACCCTGGTGTATTGAAAGAGCCCTGACTGGAAGCTAAATTTTGTTTTTCCTTTCTTCAATTTTTTTTAAAAAATAGAATGAAGCCTCAGTAGAAACCTAAGGTTTAAAAATACTGAAAAATTGAGGGAGCAGAGATGGATGTTCTGTATTCCCACTCATCATGTATGTTCACTGATCAGGGTAAGAGGGAGAGGAAGTTGTCAATGTTTTCTTACAGATTATTTCCTCTAGGAAAATAAAGTTTGGGTTTAAATGAATATTTTTGGAAGTACCTATAAGACAGACACAGCAGAAAGACCATTCTGGATATCTGAAATAAAATTAAAAGAGCCTGCTTTCCTTTCTCATTCATGGACAGAATAGTTTTAAAGAGATGTTACTGTGTCCTGAGCAACTGGCTTCTTGTAGATGTGAAAGTCACATTGGCTGTGGTATCTGTTTCTCTTTCTATTTTTTTCCACTGTGGGAGATAGTATCCCCCAACACTTAGGCATTAGCTTGTTGCTTTGGGTTAAAAGTACACACTTATCCAAACATGCTTTCTTGTTGGTTTGGATTTTTTTCCTAACAGGTCACTGGAATGGACCTCTCTCTCTACATCTGAGACGGTCTTATGAGCTGCATGGTCTGCAGATTATAAATCTAGTTCTAAGGACACACTGGTTGAGATGGAGACAAAAGCTAGCATCAATCAGTACACCCTACAAAATCACATACAATTATTAGCTTTTTCTACCCAAAGGACTGGGATGAGGGATTAAGGACAAGCAAAGCTGAAATAACCTAGTAAGTGTCTGTATAAGCATCTGCAGGAAGAGAAAGCAGCCGGAGGCCTGCTGGCAGACTTTGTGCTAGACTAATCTCTCCATCTTGGAGGCACAGCACAAGAGATCAGAAGAGGCACAATAAGATCTGGAGCTGTGAGTGCATGATTGTTGCAACCTGGATAAAATGAAAAATTTCTGAAGCTTTTCTCATTACAGCTGGCAACAGTTTTGTCAAGGGTTCAGCAACTTGTAAGGCTGCTGCGTCAGACCATGTATTTATTTCACAAATCAGCAGGCTGACAAGAACTCGGTGGGAGATGTGCTGCTGGTGTGATGTGGCTCTGTGGAGAACAGCACTTCTCCCTTCTGCCGAGTTTGTCTCTCAGTAGGAGCTGTTGCTTCTTGTAAATGTCTCCCTCAAAATGCTGCAGACCTCTCACAGAACCTTCCAGAGCACAGTTTGGCAACTATGTTTGAGGTGCCTGCATCCCTGCCTCAATGACAGCCAAAGGGAATCATCTCAGCCTTGACTGTCATGCACCAGCAAGACTGCAGGATGTGAGTTTGGCTCAGTAAGAAGTGACTTGGGTCTCCATCAATATCTGCCTTCAGCTCTGCTTTGTACATTCTCCCTGTTTCATTCAGCATCCTTTCTTTTTGGCTTGCCCATTCTTCATGATTCAACACAAGTTTTCTTATTCCTAGTGCTTGCTTTCCTCATATGCCTGGCAGTCTTTGTGACCTGCAATATATTTGGCAGCTATCTCAGTAGACTTACACATGATTTTACTGAAGAAGTTTAGTCTAGTACAGTTTGGAGGGGAAGGTCAGTAGTACAGTAACTAGCTGAAATATAAAGTCCAGTGCCTTGTGTAAATGCATCTTGCCTCTGTTTTATCTCAAGCTGGCAAGGTAAAGATTATAAGCTCAACACAAAAGAAGCAGGGAAGTAGACTTCTGGAAGAGAGTGAGTTGAGGAAATATTGTAGTTTATTTGGGAAACCTGTATAATTGCCTGAAGCACTCAGCATATATGCTTGTAAGACTCTTGTGAGTCATATTTCTGCCACAGAGCCAATTTTATCTCTGCCAATTCATCAGAAATTACCTAAGGAATCTCTCTTTGACACTGTATTCTCTGTTTAAAACTTCTCAGAATCCTTGCTAGCATAGACAATATGATGTTTGTCTTTATATACTTGGAAGGGTGTGGAGCTTAGCTTCTCTTTATGTCATCTGTCCCATTCCTTACCAACTCACACAATCACAAAATAAACCATATTTTGTGCAGGTGCCTTTTAACTGTCTCTGCTAGCACTTTTTTTTTTCATTATCAAACAGTATTACTGGCATATCTTAGGTCATAGGATAATCGCTCAATGAATTAACGTCACTATTTTCCCAAAAGGATCTAGACTGGACAGAAATAATCTTCTGAGTGCTCAATGGTCATAAACTGTTCAAAAAATCTAAGTCAGAACAAATAAAAACTGAAATATGCAACTGGAGAATATAAGTGAAATATTCAAAGCAGCCCACACCTATGGAGATAAATTCCTGTTTATTTTAAAGTGCTTACACTGTGGTTTGTTGTTTGTATTTTTTTAAATTCCAAAATATTTTGTTTCATTAAATTCTCTCAAGTTCTCCACACCTTTTCATTTCTGCCTTCCTTCCATGATCATGGGTTTCCCCATGAATTCTGCCCAGCATAGGGGTTTCTCTGGCCATTAAACAAAAGTAGGAGTTACACTGTGACTTGGACCTGCCACACTCATAATACCAGATCAAATCCTGGTTGGATTGGCTTCAGTCACATTTGCAGAGTAAAGACTGCTTCTATACTGGAGCAGGTAGAGGCAAAATGTATCGTTCACATTCTGCTTCTCTGACCCAATGTTTGTGAAGGGAAAGTTATGCCAACTCTACCTTATTATTACAACCTGTCTTCCTCTCCAGAATATAAACAATAGCAAGGCCAAAACAATTCAAGTAAAACCAGTTAAGCAGCAAAATTTGATATGGGAGGACAAAAAAATTCTATGGTAAATGCCATCTACCAGTAACTATAGTCACAAATTCAAGTGCAAGGAGGCAAATTGGGAAAAGATGCATATTTTAGTTTAAGGTTTCATCCCACAGGAGCTGGAATAACTTCAACGATAAAGACACCCATGACAACTTCGTCACAGCATAGCTCTCATTAACAAATCCCAGAATTAATGCAAGCATTTACTAGGCTAAATAAAATCCTGTCAAACCTGATTTCTACAACTGGATTATGCCTTCTTAGTTTACAGCAAGACAGCCAAATTAGACACAGTCTTTCAAAAAGGAAGCCCACCTAAAATAACCTTTGCTTCATTATCAGGTCTAATTTTACTGAGCTGAGTTATATCTTTGTCACAATCCTTTAGAACTCTGCTAAACACAGGACAAAATTTTGAGCTCCTTATCAATACTTTAGAGGAACTTCAGGCAACCAGGACGCAGTTTCACTGTCTGTATCAATTTTTGCATATAATAGTTCAATATTTACCCAGACCTGTATGTAAGGGCATGAGGAATATGAGAGGCATATTTAACAGAGGGAGGGGAACAAGGTTCAAGGTTCAAGGTAGTAACAGAACTTAGCTGTGGCATTTCATTTCACTGTGAAACTTTTTTTTTTTGTTAAGAAAATCTTCACATGCTCCCCTCAACTCTTGCCAGTTTAATTACACCTTCAATAATTCAGTCAGTAGTTGCTCAATCTTCCCAGTTAAATTATTAAGTAGAAGAGTGGAAAAGCCCACAACTGAGCACTCTAGGAATGCAGCTGGGGCTGTGCACACACATTCGGGAGGGCGAGTCCTGAAGTGATTCCCCATCTGAGCCTAATCTCACGTATCTGAACACACAGAATTTCCCTTCTTCCCTCTCTGCTTCCCTCTCTTTATGTCTTTCTGTTTTTCTTTCTTAATAACACTCCCCATTACCCTCCCTGAACAAAGCTTTTGTGTATCCTTGTGGCTTCCCCAGTAAACTAAGTAAAAATATCAGGTCCCAAACACTCTTCAAAGCAAGGTGTCAAAAAAACAAGGAAATATTTGTTTTCAGGAGCTAGGCATAAGTTTAGTAGGGGTGAAAATAGGGGTTTCATGTAATAGCTAAAGATGAAAAAGATAAATCACAGGATCACAAAATTGTTAGGATTGGAAGGGACCTTTATAGATCATCTAGTCCAATCCCTCCAATCTTTAGGAAAAAAAATGGGAAAGACAGAAAATATGGGTAGGGATGGTCTTTACTAGACAAGATGGTCTTTAGGGTCCCTTCCAACTCAAACCAGTCTATGATACAACAGATGGATGGGTCAGAGAAGTAGGAATAGTGAAAGAAACTGGTTAGCTTCACTGAGACAAAGAAATGTGTAAAGCAAGAGGAAGAATGGATTTGGAATTATACATGAAATGGTAGAGAGAAAGTAAAAAGGCAATTTTTAATGATATAATTAACTTATCCTTATTGCCATTTTCTTTCAACTGCTAAATTTGCATATATAACCTTCCCATATTGATCCACATTTCTAGTTATTAACTTGTGACAAGGTCATCCGCTTGAAAGGAATTTCTGAACAAAGCAATGAAGTAATTAATTTCTCTGTTAAAGAAGTTGTTTAGCCAATAACAGTTCTTAAAATATTAAGATAATTTTTCCCTACTTAGAAGAATATATGAAATATGTGTGAATAAGTANTCCACATTTCTAGTTATTAACTTGTGACAAGGTCATCCGCTTGAAAGGAATTTCTGAACAAAGCAACGAAGTAATTAATTTCTCTGTTAAAGAAGTTGTTTAGCCAATAACAGTTCTTAAAATATTAAGATAATTTTTCCCTACTTAGAAGAATATATGAAATATGTGTGAATAAGTAGTAGAAAAAACCTTACCCCTCAAGGTAAACAGTAGGCTAATTAAAGCACTTCTCATACACTGATACAATATTAAAAACTAATTAATAGTGAAACATGGCTTTCTGGTGGCTTTGAGAAAAACAGTGCATAAATTAATTGAGAAGTATTGCAGTCAGACACACTTCATAGCAAGTGAATCAAAACCATGACAGTCACTATGGAATATAAAATCCACAATTAGCGGTGGTCACAACTAACAATCCATGCTGTCTTTTGCATGACTCATGAGATCAATGTGCTTACATCATGATCTTGGTACCTATGATGAGATTCCTGCTTTCCCTATAAAGTACCAGCACTGAGTACTCTCCAGCTGTTCAATCCCCTTCCCCCTCCATATACATTTCCGTACTGCTGCTTTTCTGATAATCTTTCATGGCCTCGGGAATTTCTCTGTAGGTAAAATAAGATACAAAGCCATATTAGTCTCAGCATAATGAGTGATGCAGCATATCTCTTCTTCTGTATGTTGCCACTGCCTCTCAAGCTGCTCAGAAATAGAAAAAAGTGGATACACACAACTCTGGGTGGAGAATCCTTCTCAGCATGAGCTCTTCATTGTCATTAGCGTTACGTTTTGCTGCCACTGGAGTAGTGCAGGCACAAAGCCTTCTTTTGTAGGAGCTGAGTTTCACAAAAGCACAATGTCCTTTTCTATACAGGAGAACACAAACTGCAAAGAATTCAACAAGGTACAGAGAGTCCTCCATGTTTATTGACTGTCTCAGAGACTGAATGCTGAAAGCAATTTGCACCAAGCTGTTGACCAGTTCTTGAGCTTTAGCTCAGTGTTTTGCTTTACTGGCAAATAACCGAGGAAGAGAGCAAGAATTTTGACAGTCCAGGATTTCAAACAAAAAATGGAGGAAGCCATTTTAACTTTTGCCCCCATGAATTCATTTGTTGCAAAATTCAGAGGGACTACTGCAGAGCCCAGCAGTAGGTTGGCTGGAACCATGCTTTTCCCCATATACACTGCTTAGATCAAAGTTTATGAAAAGTGTAATTAGCCCCAAGGCCATATGCAGAAAATAGGAGAAGCATACTAAGAAAATCAGGCCAGGCTGATTAAAACATAAGAGCTTCTTTTAAGAAAGGTGTTGAACAGTTAGTGTTTTCTTAAAATTTCAAACAGAGAAAATAAGTGATTAGGTTGGGAAATCACCAGACATGCCAAAACTATGCATATTTTAGCAGTGTGGTAAGCAGCATAGAGGAGTCCACCATGGCCAAATTATAATGCAAATGTCTAAATATTCAGGCATTGCAGTAAGAATTGCCTCATGGATGGAGTCCAGGAAAGCATAGCACCAAGCAGGCCATGGAATACAATAGTTGGCAGTTCTTGTAGCAGGAATAAGACTAAAAGTTTGTGCCTCTGCTCCCACCTGCCTCCTCAGAGTCTGAGAAAGTCAGATAGCCCATGCTTCCTTTGACCACTAGGTTTGGCAGAATCTGTCCCTTACCATTTAGGGGCCACAGCCAAGAAAACACACAGACCACACACAGGCATAAGCCCACAGTAGCTGGCTGCATACAACGAAACCAAGATGAGGTTTGTGCCACCTCCATGAGGCTTTGTCTTTTCTTATTCCCTAGCAATCAGTAGAACAATTGTTTTCCACAACTACACCTGTGAGACTGTCAGTGCAGAGCTGCTGTTAGTGCTTCTGTGCAGCCCAGTTATCAAAGAATCAGAATTGTTGCAGATAGAAATTAGAGACACAGAGATATAGGGACAATTTTCTCCAACTATTGGCAATACACCCACTAAGCACCACATCTTATGGTAACCACTTAGGGGAAGATGCTGAGTGATGAAATGTAGGTGCCTGTTACACAGTGAAACTAACTATGAATTTTTCTATTGAAGTAGGGACCTTGTAACTCACATTTTTCTTACAGCTTTTTCTGCTCCTTGCTCTTTTAAGGAGATCTACTTGTCGTTATGATTAACACTGACTGCAGATGTGTAAGAAGAATATAGAATAAAAAAAAAAATAGCCTGCCTTGCAATGCTCTCCCACAGCTTTAAATTCAGCAAGAAACTTTCATCTTTTTAATTTTTCACTGAGGTTTTCCCAAAACCTCAGTGAAACTTTTTCGTTTCAGTTTTGTCTCTGAAAAGAAAGGAATCTTACTTAAAGTCTCTCTCTCTCTCTTCTTTTTATTTCTCAGACCCAAATCTAGCTGTAAGACCTGTCAAAGATTATGGAACCCTTTTTTTTTCCTTCAAATGCTATCTTCCCGATAAAGATAGCATTCTTGAAAATCATATTAAGAAAGCCAATGTCTATGCTCTTGGGAAGATTCAGTCATTGCAATGGATTATTAAAACATCAATAATTATAACAGGGTTATTAAAACATCAATAAACTAAAAAGATTTAAATTACTTTTGATCAAGACTACCTATTCTCAATGGTTTGCCTGTTGAATCTGATAGCCATATCATCCAAATCAGCGGGATGAGGAAGATACATTTTGATGGCTTGAAAGGAAAATATGACTCTTTGATTAGAAAGAAAAGGGAAAAAATTATTGCAAATCCTCTTCCTTCATATTTTTCAGCATGAAGTGTCTCAGAGGAAAAGTGATTTCTTTGAGAAGTCATCTAAACTAATTATTTGCACATTGGCACTGCTGGTTTTGCTTGTGAATTATCTCTGGATCTTAAGTTCTTGTTTGGGATTTTTTTCCAACCAATTTAATCACTTGTATTTTTTGTTTGTTCTCGGGTTTTTCCTACTAGACAGAATGTTTTGTATACAGAAGAAAAGGAAGGAATCTGATTCCTCGACTAAAGAAATCTAATCTGTGAAGGACAAATCTTTTACTTCTAGGACTACACTTATTTTTAGATTCATATACTAAAGATTCCTGCGACAGATTCTGCCACTGTTGTCCATCTGAGTCACACTTTTATAAATAACTTCACTGAACAGAATGGCTTTTCTTTTAGGGTAAGACACTCTTTTGCAGATGAGAAGTTATTTCGTTTGATCCTTGGAAGCTTCCTGCAAAAATCACATTATTTTTCTTCCTGTTCTCAAGTGAAAGGAGAAAAAATAAAGGGGCATCATTTAGTATTAAACCAGGATTCCATCTTATCTGAAGAGCTCTTGATACAGGCTCTCATGATTTCATGTCCTATCAAATATTCTGATACATGGTATCTTTGCAGCAGTTTACTTGATCAAAAAACAAACCTACCTACATTAATGGCCACCATAAATTAGAATTGTCACTATTCCCTACCCTCTGACATAGCAGAGAATACAACAAGCTGATTATCTGCAAATACCTTCAGTTCCTTCCTGTGCCACTGACTGATGGAGTAATATTGAGAAATTCCTTTGCTCTTGTGGCACCTCAGTTTGCCACCTGTCATGTAGTAATCGTGTCATTTATCTTCCAATATGAATTGCTAACATCAAAGTGATGTAGAATGGTGTGGTGGTGTTTGCTATGCTCTCCATTTCTGCAGTGCCACACACATGAACACTTTGCAGTTATTCACACAGTTGCACAATGTAGGTGTATTTCTTGCAGTAGCTCCTGTTGTGCCTAGTCCTCTTGAGCCTCTTGAGTTGATCCCAAATTCAGGACACAAAAAAGTTTAATTTAGCTTACACACAGGACATGTTGGAACATTTCTGTATGCTTGTGTAGTGAGAACAACTCCAAGAGAATCATCTTGCACAAAGAAGAGTCTGTGCACTTTGGAGAAACCAAAGGACACAGTCAGATGCTTGTGTATCTGGAGGATCAGAACACACTAAACATATTCCAACTTTTCAAAATGATGAGATTGGTTTAAAAGGTATGACACTTTAGAAAATAATCATCTAGGAATGGATTTCTGATGAGTGAACTCAATTCCAACTCTTTGCTTCTTCATCTTTGACCCCTATCTTATAACCAAGAAATCTTTTTAATCAATCAATCAATCAATCAATCAATCAATCAATCACATGATCTGGAAGGGGCACTTTAGAGAAATCCTTGACAAAAAATTTTATGTTGACAACTCCACAAAAGCTTTGTTTTGGGTCTTGTGCTCCAGTTTCAAGTTTGCTTTTCATAAGTTTATCCAGCACACTGAATATGAAATGAATCTCATACACTTTCTTCTAAATATGTGTATTGTCCTCAACCATAAAAAACCTGTAATATAGGATATTTGAAAGAAATTCAAGTATCAACTGATTAGACTCAATTTACTATATTCATCAAAGACAATCTGAGCTTTCAGCTGTAAACCAAATCCAGTTGGTACCCAGCAGTAGCTTCCCAGGTACACGTTCTGCATTAAAAAGATATATACTTGCATACATTCATATGCCCAGGATTTCAGTGCACTGGACCAAATTCTGCCTTGGATTATATGCCACTGACTTTGACAGACTCTCCTAGGAATATTCATAAGAGTACACAAAACTAGATCTATCCCTGCATAGTCTACTTCCTTCTCATTCCTTTCATGGATTTTCCTTCCATTTGGCCCCATTCTTAAGCATTTGTCAGACTGAGGCAAGTTATTTGGAAACAGTTTGTATTTACTGATTCTCATTTACCGCATAAATTACACAATGCAGTCATGCATTTTGCTAGTATCTCATTTAAATACTAATTCAAAAGTTCTAAAGACACAGGCACCTTTATCACTCATGTGCTTCCAAAACATTTTAAAACTTTGAAGAAGGACAAAATCTTCTATTCCCGTCTGAGCACCAAATATTCTTTTAAAGACCACATTGGTTTCCTTTTCTTTCCAGTTTTTCTGCTGTTTGAAAATTGATCCTTATGACTCTACGAATTCAAGACAGTTATGCCTTGAAATTCATTGGAATGCCATCAGACCTATTATTCTTAGGATTTTCTCATCACGTAAATAAAATGTCAAGTAACTGAATATATTAGGCACAGAAAGGAACATAAAAAGCCATCTGTAATTAAGGAAAAATGATAGATACAACTGCAGTTTCAAATAATTCACCAAGTAAAAAGATGTGCATAAATACACATACAAAAGCCAGTGCATTAGTTCTCCATATAGATTGAATTAAATACAATTGGAAAAATAAATTACCATATATTAGTTTCATAACAACTATTACATTTGTCTTTATCAAATTCAGTCTTTTCACAGAGGTTTTGCTTACACAGGTGCACATTTGTTGAATCTGACACTGTTTCCCATCTCACTTGTGATCTTGGGCTTTTGTTTTCCACCTACCAGAAAGCTACACTGCTCTGCCACCTAGTGCTTTGAAGAAGGGTATTTTATATCGTAGTGTGTTCAATAGAACAGATGAGGACTGTGGAGAACCATTTTATTAACATTTTCTTGCTAAATTATCAGCTCTAAGGATATTGTAATTGATCACTGCCAGAGACCACCTCTATGTCTGCAGATCTTAGTATGATATAAAATTGATTAGCTAACTGCCTCCTTTTATTTTAGGACATTACATCACCCTCCCAGATCTTTCTAAAATATAAAAAAAATAATTTCAGGATAAAATCTTTATAGAAGAAAAAAATATAATGAAATATAACATGTATTTAATCATATGAAATTTTCAGACAAAAAATGTCTATTTCAACTACCAGTAGGTACCCAAAGAATCAAAGCGAAATTACTGGTGCATATAACTTTTGTTTGTAAAGGGATTCTAGAGCACAGTATTCGCAAATAACTAGCTTGTCTTTTGTTCATTTTAATTTACAGTTTCAAAAAGTGTATATTTCTATACTAGCACTATTGCAATTTATATTTCTTTCAAAATTACATATAAATAGGGCTTATCTCAAGTAACAGATTACGTCACATGTTTTACAGGAATTTTTTTTTTAAAGTAATGGAGCTCTGTATTATCAGAGTTAATATAATGAAGCTCTGAAAGTCAGCTTTCCTTTGCTCTTCTTTTGAAGGAAAAGTTGTTCAAGCTAAGCTGCTCTGACTCTCACTGAAGATAATTTCTTTTATGGAAAATTAACTGGTATTGTATCAATTGCATATATGAATCTTCAATATTTGTCAGTTGGTTCCAATTTTTCTTTTAGACACCAAGAATACCAGATATTTTAATGACTTTCTCCTCACATTACTCAGAAACAACTATGAAAAGTTATCAAGCATCTCTTCTTGTCTCAGCTGCACAAGTGCAGTACTAACATAAGCTGTACAGCTATGAAATGAACCATGAAATGGCTGGGGTTGAAAGGGACCTCTGGAGATTTAGTCCAAATCTCTTGCTAAGAAGGTTCATGTCCAGCTTTTGAATATCTCCAGGGAACAAGTCTCCATAGCCTCTCTGGGCAGCCTCTTCCAGGGCTCAGCCACCCACACAAGTAGTTTTTCCTCGTATTCGGAAGGAACTTCCTGTGTTTCAGTTTGTGCCTGTTGTCCCTTGTACTTTTGCTGGCCAGCACTGAAAAAGAGCTGAGCCGCATCCTCTTGACACCTGCCCTTGAGACATTTGTATGCAAATGCCACCTCTTCTAGAGGCTAAACAGGTCCAGCTTCCTCAGCTTTTTCTCGTAAGAGAGATGCTCCAGTCTCCTAATCATCGATGTTATCCTCTGCTGAACCCACTCCAGAAGCTCCATGCCTCTCTTGTACTGAGGAGCCCAGAAGTGGACACAGCACTCTGGATGTGGCATCACTGAGCTGAGCAGAGGGGCAGGATCACCTCCCTTGACCCACTGGCCATGCTCTTCCTAATACACCCCAGGATACCACTGGCCTTTGCCACAAGGATACACTGCTGGCTCATGGACAGCTTGTTGTCCACCAGGACTTCCTCTGCAGAGCTGCTTTTCCAGGCTGTACTGGTGCCTGGGGTTATTCCTCTCCAATCGCAGAACACTACTCTTACCTTTGTAGAACTTCATTATGTTCCTCTTNCCTTCAGCTTAGAGTTCCCGGGAAAAAGAGAGGAGACAATGTGCTCTCCCAGGCCGAGCTATAGTCCCGCCCCCCTTCCCAGCATTCCTTCTGGGTCACCCGGGCTGATGGGAAAAAAAACCTTGGTAACCTGGCTACTCCTCCCAGCCAGGATGTAGGCATGAGAGAGAGAGAGAGTTATTTTTTCTTTGTCTTCCTCTGTGGTTTTAACCCAAACCATTACACTCATCCAAGTCAGTCATTACTTGAACAAGACCGGTCCCAGTACTGATCCCTGAGGAACACTGTAGCTACAGGCCTCCAGCTGTACTCTGGTGCTGACCACAATCCTCTGGGATTGGCTATTCGGCCAGTTCTCACCTTTAAGAACATTGTAGAAGACAGTCTCAAAACCCTTGTTGAAGTCAAGGTAGACATGACCCACTGCTCTCCCCTCATCTATCCAGCCAGTTATTCCATCATACAAGGCTATTGGATTGATCAAGCATGATTCCCCCTTGGTGGATCCCCTAGGATGTTGAGTACTTCTGATATCCTTTTCTCCGCATACTTACAGATGCCAACCAGGATGTGCCATTTCATCACCTTTCCTACAGGATCAGGGATCCCTCAGGGCTGCCTTAGCAGTAAAAGCTGAAGCAAAAAAGACATTCAGTAACTTCACTTCTCTGTATCCTTTGTCACCAAGTCTCCTGCCCACTTTGCTTGATTTGTTACCTATAGGGATGCATAGATCTTGGCCTCGGAGGAAGTGATGCTTGAATATTGCTTGCACTCTTGGCCTAGAGCTCTGAAAGGGATTCCTCCAAGTAGGAATCATTATTTAACCATGACCTGGCAAGTATCTTAAAATATCTTGTGTTGACACAGCCTAACTTCACTCATGTTTCATTAGGGCTTTGTTTGTAAAGCAACTTCATTGCTTCACCAACACTGTAATGCAATAAACTAAAGCAATGTACTGATAATTGTAATTTTTACTCCATTAGCAGAGGCCACATATCTTCTCCCATGTTTAGAGAAAAACAGTGACAGGGTTTTAATGGTACCTCTGTGTTTCTGGGAAATTAACCAATGACTCCCAGACTAATTTATATATTGTTCTGAGGGAACTGTCTTACTGCTTGCCTAATCTCACCTCTAATATGTCAGTCTCATCCTATGCTGTTCTGTCAAAAGTTGGCTTTCCACTCTGCATCCTGCTTGCTACCTTTTACTGGCTTCACTTCTGAACAAGTGAAAAACAAATGACTGGAATAAATCCTGTTTGGACACATCAGAAGGACTTCCTTTGATTGCTTAGATACTGTCAGCTAAATGGCATCAATTTACACTTACCAGCATTCATTATTTCCTTACACTATGAAGGAAATGTAACATCTCCACTAACATTTGTCTCTACCAGTTATGCTTCAGAACATGGGATCCAGAGTAAGGGAAGCCAAAGTGAAGCACTCCAACACACAGAACCCCACTCCTTAAGCAGACATACGGAGCTCAGCCAAGTACAAATGAAGGCTATTGTGGAAAGCATGGACCTGTGGACACTTTCATGTTCCTACAGTACAGACTGACACTTTTCTCACCCTCACAAAATCCAAGCTACAGGGAGGTCCCCACTAAAAAAACTAAGCTGTAGAAAGTCAGAGGACAGTTCTAAGTCAGCACAGCTCCCTGAACCAGGACAGCACAGGAGCACATATGCTCAAGTTCCATGGAAACACAGGGGCAAGCCAGAGCAGGCTGGGCAGTCCTGCATTTTTTTGCAGCAAATTAGGCTGCCTGAGCCCTAATACCAAAGAGTAATGCTTGTATACTGAAATCTCAAACGAAAACTGGAAACACGTCTTAAACCCTAAGCGCCGTGGTGCTGCTGTGTGGTTAAAAATGAAGTTAAAATGCACAGCAAGGTGCTGTTACTGCACCACGCAGGGGCAGCCAGGTGGAGGGCAGAGCTGCCCCC
>VYZS01092156.1:0-19370 GCA_013400695.1 Neodrepanis coruscans | reverse complement strand
CCAGGGGCCAAAGGCCACATTTTTCCCTCTTTCAGCACTAAATCTCTCCTTGGGCTAAAAGGGAGGGAGGGAGGGGATGCGCAGTTTTTGTAATCTTCTTGAGTTGTTTCCTCAGTCAAAACCGGGCAGAGGTTCAAGGCTAAGGGGATCTTGAGACCACGTGCTCCCTTCCAACTACCCTGGAGTCTCTCAGCCGGGCTCAGAGGGAGAGAGAGACAAGCACTATCTCCAGAGCGTCCTCACCTCAAACACGGGCCCTGGAAAAATTTAATTTGTTTGTCTGTTTTGCACTTTATTTGTCGGGTTTTGGTGTTTGCGCAAAATAAACTGTGATATTTGTGTGTTTTCTTCATTTTTGGGGTGTGTTTGTGACTTCTCTCAGAGTCTCTGCTCCAGAATCACTGAATTTGTGGTAAAACCACCACAGCAGGCTGCTGCTGCTTCATTATGCTTGAAAAAAAACTTAGAGTACAGTCACCACTTGTTATTTCTTCACAATTAAGCGGACAACAACCGAGGATTAAATAAACAGTACAATTAAAGACACAAATTTACACTAATACAAATTTAATATCAGTGAACTGGAGACAGCCAGATCCTTGCAAAAAGAAAATTAGCTGTCTTAACTATCAAAATTCTATTTGAAAGATCAAAGCAAAAACCAGTTCAGGCAGCTGTAATGGTAGAAATAGAATAGAATAGAATAGAATAGTTTTAGTTGGAAGAGACTGACATTGTTCATCTAGTCCAAATACCTGAAACTTTAGGGCTGACCAGAAGCTAAGTCATATTGATAAAGGTGTGTGCAAATGCCTCTCAAAATCCTGACAGGCTTGGGACATCAACCACCCTCTAGGAAGGCTGTTCCAGTGTTTGACCACTCTCTCTATAAAGAACGGCTTCCTAAAATCCAGTCTAAACCTTTCCTGACACAGCTTTGAATCGTTCCCACCCATCCTGTTGCTGAATCCCAGAGAGGAGAGTCCAGCACCTCTCCACTTTTTCTCCAAAGGAAGATGTAGAGAGCATTGAGGTCACCTTTTAACCTTCTTTTCTCCAAACTAGACAAGTCCAAAGTCCTCAGCTGCTCTTCACAGGACATAGCTTCCAGCCCTTCCACTAGCTTTGCTACCCTTCCCTGAACAGATTCAAGAACCTCACATACCTGCATCCTGCAATGCCTGTCTTGTTTCCCTTCCTTTTCAAAACCTTGATGTACTTACCATGGCAGATGTCCCATTAAGACGTTTCTTTGGTATCTAGTTACTGCAGGCTCCCTATCTATTTAAAGAAGAGCAGTAGCTGCCGCCCAATTGCAGTTCAGTTCACTTGCTTCTGCGATGATCCCAGTGTTCTTCTCTTCTTCTGGTCATTGAAGCCTAGGATGATGGGATTTCCATTGTAAATGCACCAATTGTGTGGGATGGGTCTAGATCCTCTGTCACATTGCATGAGAGCTGGGAGAAGGAAGGCTGCTTTCCTCCCTGCTTCCTGGTGCTGCTAATGGTCTTGAAGAGTTGGTTAACTAGAAAACCCTGGGTGTGAGGGATTTGACAGAGTCTTTACTCTGGATGAGCACTTGGAGGAGTTGCTGACTGATGTCACATATGCCTGTCTCTGCTAGAAATTTTGGAAATCCCACAGAAGGATTGCAAGAATTAATGGATCCTGCAAGTTGAGTGCTGCAGTGCAGGAATCAATGCATAGACTCTGTAGAGAGCACAGAGAACCCATTTCTGGTGCTTCTCTCTGTACGAAATGCTGCAGAGAAGCCTGTATAGACATCAGTTTGTGAAGTAGACTGGTAAAGTTAGGTTTATTAAAATAACCAGATTAAATGATAAAGCTCTGCATGACAATAGTTTTTGGTGTCACTTCCTAGAAAGGGAGAAAGACATCCTGCTGACCAGGCTCTTCTGCATTCTCTGTGGACTCAGATGCGCTAATTGTAGTGATCTTTTGCAAAAGTCTGCTCCCCCATCTTCCTCCAATGAAGCTGGTCTCCTGGAAGAAGCGTATTATGGAATTAAATGTTGTCTAGTGCATGGCTGGACAAAGGACAAGAGGAAGAGAGATCATTAATAAATCAATTCTGTCTTTATCTTTTCTATAAATTTGCATGAAATGAAAGGCTTTGAGTCACAAAAATACTTCTCTTCATCTAAGTAATTAAAAGGGGGAAAAGATGCTTTTTGGTTTTCAGAGATCACAGAACCCTTTCAGTGGTAGAAAAAACACTGCAATCTGCAAAAGAATAAGTAACCGAGAGGATATTGCCTGAGGTACCAACCTGCTCCTGTATCATCGACAGCTCACCAAGATAAAGATCTCTCTGACAGAAGTTAAGACTTACTCATGGTGGGGTGTCCTTACCTTTGCAATTTGTTCTGTGCAGGCAGATTTAACAGAACAGTGAATAAGACGAGGAGGTGCTCCAGGCACCAGAGTTGACAGTCCCCTGCAGCTCATAATGAAGACCATGGTAAGGCAGGCTGTCCCCTTACAGCCCATGGAGGTCCACAGTGGAGCAGAGATTCTCCTGCAGCTTGTGGAAGACCCTGTGCTGGAGCAGGTGGATGTGCCCAAAGGAGGCAGTGACCACCAACACACGTGGGAAGCCCACACTGGAGCAGGCTCCTGGCAGAGCCTATGGCCCCATGGAGAGATAAGTCCACGTTGGAGGTTTGCTGACAGGACTTGTGACCTTGTCGGGAAACCAGCCTGTTCCTGAAGGACTACACCCTATGGAAGGGGCCATACTGGAGCAATTGGTGCAGAACTGCAGCCCATGGGAACGACTCCCATTGGAGAAATTCATGGAGGACTGTCTCCTTTGGAAGGGGCCCCATGCTGGAGCAGGGAAAGAGTGTGAGGAGTCCTCCCCATGAGGAGGAAGGAGAAGGAGAGACAATGTGTAATGAACTCACTGCAATGCTCACTTCCCCGTTCCCCTGTGTTGCTGGATGGAGGCAGTAGAGGAAACTGGGAATGAAGCTGAGGCTGGGAAGAAGGAAGGGGTGGGGGTAAAGTGCCTTTATGATTTTTATTTCTCATTACCTCATTCTGATTTGACTGGTAATAAATTAAATGAATTTTCCCAAGTCCATTTTTCCTATGACAGTAACTGGTGAGTGATCTCTCCTGGTCCTTGTCTTGACCTACAAGCCATTTGTTATGTTCTCTCTCCCCTGTCCAGCTAAGGAGAAGAGTGATAGAGTGATACCTGGGCACCTGGTTTCCAGACAAGGTCATCTAACCATAATGTTTAGTGTTTTTCCTGAAGCTAAACTGATACTCAGTTAGTTTGTTATGCTCCTTGCTGGTTTTAACCCTATAGGCCAGGAGTCCCATTGAGGTCACAGGGTTGCAGCATTAGCTGGAATTTTTTTTCCACTGTGAAATTGAATACTACTACTAGTAGTATTGAAATATATAATACTAGTAGTATTGAAATCTACTTGATTACAAAGAACGTTTTCTTTGGCTGTATTGTAAAAATCTCTTCAGTAACATAAAAATTAAATGTGTATGTCCACAAAGTATGTGTAAATCCATTTGGTCTGCTTATTCTAGTTTGGTTCTCATGTTCACTCTTTTCATAGCTAAAATAATAATTCAAAGTGATCCCTATACTGTATCTCTGCTTATTGTCATAACTGAAATTCTCGAAGCAGCTAATCACCAGAAGCACCTCTGGTCTGAATACTTTTTAAATAATGTTGTGAAGCTGTAGCTATTTCAAAATGTGAAAAGTTTTTCACAGTCACTTTAGCTGTAGCTGTATCTCAGGTTAAATGTATGGTTTTATTTCTCTGTCATTTGCATAATTTCATTAGACATATTTTGCAATTTTCCTTTTAATTTCATTTTCTTCTTGTTGTTCATGAGAATTATAGTGCACCTCAACTCATAATTTCCAAATTAATGTATATCAGTGCTTTGTTGGCTGGCATTGTGATATTGAATATCCTTTGAATTCTTCCTTTAAGAGCAGTTGAATCATCAGAGGTATTTCCTCTGTGTGCAGAAATGGAATTACTAACCAAACTGAGTAAAGCTTAAAAAAACATAAGTAGTATTAAAAATTAATTATGTTTCATTGCATAAAAATCACACTGGTAAATACCATGGTTTAGCTGTTCATTAAGATTCATTTCTTCTTTGCCTGCTGTTTTTTTGAAGCAGCTGAGAGTATCTGTGAGATGAAATGCAGTTCAGGTTACTCTCAGCTGTTAATAAAAGGAAGATAGGTCAAATGAGAGGCAGCCATCATCCCTCTGGAGATGACAGACACTGATCCTGCCCTTTGCCCCTGTTAGACAGACCCAGCCGGGATAACTGTTAGGGAGTAATCTAGGCTGTCAAAGCCTATGGTGAAATGTCTGAAATGTGCTTTCTGTCTGCTTGGTGTTACAGTTATCATTTATACAGGAGCACTGCAAGTGAAAAATGAATGTTAACAGCCAACTGATTGGCTAAAATAGAGCTTTCTAGCTATTTAAAACATCAAATAACAAAATAATTCAAAGACATTCTAGTCCAACAGTCTGCTTAAACCAAGACCAACTTATAAGTTAAATCAGGTGGCTGATATGTGGATGAAGGTGTATAAATATGGATCAGGGGAGAATTAGCATGAGCTGGGTTGAACTGGGGGAAAAAATAAATTATAAATTAACATGAGTATCTAAAGCTTTTCTGATAAAAATTACCTTTCCTTCATGAATGTCTGTATGCCTATTCCATGCTGAACACTGGTCTTTTCAATACCGTCCTAAAGAAACACATCCTCGGTTAAGAAGCTTCCTGTGGGATGGTGCCAGCATATGCTGCATTCTCTGTCCTGCTAACTCTCCTCCACAGTCCCCAAGCATGCTGTGTCTCTGTCAGTCACCCTGATTATAATTCTGAACTCTGCTGCACAGAAGTCACAATGTCCCAGAAGCATCCACTCCCGCTCCTAAAAACTGCTAATTATGAAAGTGTCCTTTTCCCCATTAGTTCCCTGCTGCAAGCAGAAAGCACAAAAATTAGGCTAAAATGTCAAGCAGGGGAAGGGATGCTGAGTCCTTCCTTGGAAAAAAGATGGGGGAAGGTAATGAAAAGAGAGCAGGGAATCCTGCATCACTTGAGGGGATGGGGGAAAATGGTGTGGAGAGTCCCATGTCATCTGTGTGGCTTGGAGACGTATGCAGTATGCCTGTGGATGGAGGGTCTCAGGTCATGTGGGCTGACTGCTGAGGCATGGGCTCGCAAGTGTATCCAATGTATGTCTTGAGAGCATGCTTTGAAACTTTACTTTTGATTTTATTGAAATTAGATGCCATTTTTCCGCATATTATTAGAAGTCAAAATGTTACAAAGGGGTTTGGATGTCTTCAGAGCTCAGAGAAGGTATTTTAGCAGCTTCACTTCAGAATCTAACCTGGACCCAGTGTAAATAATTTTTTAGTGTTAATAAACTCTTAATTTTAAGAGTTCAAAATGTTTCAATGACATCTTGCTAGTGACTCCTGGCCAAAGAAGAAACTGATTTGTTCTGCGGGCAATTCTGTGGAACAAAATTTTGTGCAACAGTACAGCCAGATAGAAGGAAGAGCATGAGGAAAAGGTCACAGAAGAATTTCCTTATCATAAGGAGAAATTTCTCTTATCACAAACAGAATTTTTTCTCACAAAGAGACTCCACTTTTTACTTGGATCTGGCAGAGCAGCTTGTCACAGCTCGGCAGTTATGGGTGTGCAGTCAGGGAGGTGAGGAGCAGCAAAGTGTGCGTCATTCCTACTATTTTTGACCACAGAGTACATGCTAATGTCCCGGAGTGGCTAAATTTGTGTTAGGACGGCCTGGAGATGGCATTCAGTGTAATCACTGCATCATTTTACCTTGTGCTGAGCAGCCTCCCTGGGGACTCAGATGCACAGGATCCATCCAGCTTGGGTACATCCCAGCTGCGCTGGCTCAGGCATACCCTGAAATGACCAAGGTGTGAGGAAAATCATGCAATATAAGGAAGGCAGAACTGCAGACAGAGGTAGGGCTCTTGAGAGCAATTCAGGAGGCAAAAAAGTGCAACATGGAAAGGTGCAAAATCCTATAGGAGAACTGGAGCAAGGAGGTGATAAGTCAGCAGCATGGAGCAGCAGGGATGACACTCCTGCACCTGCCTGATGTCTGCTGAGCCAGCAAAGGCTCCCTTAGGGACCTTAGCAGAGTGGGGAGCATACTAATGCCTGGTAACTCATTAAACCCCAACTATATGTTGGGTGCATTCATATCTGTTGGCTGTTTGGTGGAAACTCAGCTAAAGCTGTGTGTACCTTGCTGGCAGAGGCTCTGGGCACATGGCAAGAGCTGGAGATAGTGATCCAGAGGGGGCCGGCTGTACCCTAAAGAGTGACAAAGGGAGTCCACAAATACGAGTGACACCAGATATACTTTTGTCTGCCTGCAGCTCTCTCTAAAGGCTAAGGTATAGTCAGATACCAACCTGTCCTGCCAAGCAGCTGCCAGACTTGCTCAGCCTGGAAGGGAACAATTGATGACATTTTCTAAAGTGGCACCATGTCTTCTTCATGCCATTTGAGAGCTGTTAGCAAAGCAGGGCTGAATTTTCAAGGCTCACGCAAGAATTAAGATGCTCTTAAAGCCCAGGGGAAAACACAGTCCTTCATCTTGTACTAGTTCCATATGTATATGCTACAGTGTTTTTTCCTTTTTAGCCATTGCTTCTAATACTGGCGAACATTAAAAAAAAACCCAACTCAAAAACCTGACCGATTTGAGCAGTTATCAGTTTATTAATTAATTTTATTTTTACTTCATTCCAATAATTAGTACGCTGTTCTATGCTTTTACTGCGTGTTGTATGAGAAGTTGATCCCTCTTATTTGTTCAAATCAACTCCTTACTAGCTTCACTGGAAACTTGCACCGAGAGAGGAGATGCAAAATCTTTCTGTGTTCACCACTGTTCATGATGTTAGAAGCCTCCAGAGTATTCCTCCTAACATATGCTTGAACTTAGTATTTTTCAAAAAAAAAGTAAAATTACCTTTCAAATTACTTTTTTCTTTTTTTAATCTAAAGTTTTCTAAAGAAGGAAGAAAAGATTGTAACTTGTGATTATGGATCATTTTTCTTTGATGATCCACTTCTAGTTTAAGATGGCAACTGTTGATGACTACTAATAAGAGATTAAGATATTGTACATAAAAAAAAAAGGGCACCTATTTCAAGTCAGATACAGAAGGATTATTAGGCAGGATATTTTATTGTAAAAACACTCTTTTTGTTTACACAGAGGCTTTCAAAAATTATCACAAATGTTATGAAAAAATCAATTAGGCTTTGTACGATAAAAAGAAGTGCATGAGTTCTAGGTGTATACAAATTGTGAAACATATCTGAGGAATACTTGTATAGATATGCAGTGTTCTCAGTACTAACAAGACATGCAGCAACAGCAACAGGTGACAGGGCTGAGCAATAGTATATTATTCAAAGCACCTCCTTGAAAATGCATTGAATAAGTATGTAAGTTTCAGAAAAAGAAGTAAATTTTCCAATCCTTAATGCTGACTGAAAAAAAAAAGTTACATTCTGAGGAGAAATCAAAGTGTTTTTTATGAATTATTGGTATTTTATTGAAGGCTTAAATAAAAATTCAGTATTGTTCCCATAGCTTGTAGCTGTAGACACCTGTGATCTTTCTTTAGTGATCAGTTGAGAAAATATGCTTTGTCTTTCACTTTCTCTATTGATACTGCATAAAGATTAACCAGATTATGTTCCACTCCCACCTAGTGGCAAATAAAACATGCACCGTATAATTATTATTTTTATGGCTGAAGGAATTTGCCTTGCCCTTCCTGGAAATCAGCTCTGAGTTGCTTAAAAATTATACAAACAAACAACTTCCAAATTAAAATAAATCTACTTGAGTTAGTAAAAATTAAAACCCAAAAGATGCTTCTGTAAGTAGGCAAGTTTGAAACAAAGAAAATTAAGAAAAATTCAGGCTATGGTTTTATGAATTAGCTTTATTTTTCTCATTTAATATGTGCAGTTAATAATAGGATGATATTGTAAGTTGTCAGGTCATGTACATTAAAAAAAAAAAAAGAAAAAAAAGTAAGTAGCAGTTTGCTTGGCTTTAAAGTAGTCCAGATAGACTGTGTCCCCAAGAAGGACCCCAAGCTCTCTGGAGCAGGCAGCAGCTGCCTGGATCCTTGCTGGGTGGTCAAGTCCAGCTCAGACAGTAAGTGTGAGGTCAGTGGTTACCAAATACTAGGGGACCAAAGTCAGCCACTTGGACTTGCATTGCCCTGAAGACATGATGGATAGGATTTAACTCCAGGTTGATGCCTCAACATAGGAGTCTATGATCTTGCCATTTGCCTGTAGAGTTGACATAAAGTAGTTCTGCAGAGTCAGCTTTCATTAAACACCATTCCTAAGACTGGCTGCAAAGCAAATATACTGAAGCTGTTTTCCTAGATAGGCTGATGCAACTCCGAGACTAGAATTGAGATGTATAAAGACATGCTAATTAGCCTGTTTGATTACCTGCATTATCTTGAAAGAACAGAATCATAAAATTATACATTAGGAAGAGGCTCCATGAAGCCATATAGTCTACTCCTGTGCCAAAAAGCAGTACCTCCTCTATCAGCAATGTTCCTTGACAAGTAGTGAAACAGCCCAGTCTTTAATATCTCAAAATTTGGATCTCTCAAATTCCTGCTAGAGCTTATTCCATGCTTCTGTATCCTCAGTGTTAGATTTTTTTCTAATATCTAGTCTGTATCTTCTTTGTTGCAGTTGCAGCCCATTCATTCCTGGATTCCCTGTAGACAGCCCTGCCTCCAGTTTGAGAGTTTCTTAAGTTTGTCTTCTCTACAGACTGAACAGCCTCTTTCCTTGTGTTCATGTTTTCTGGGTATCTGGTCATTCTGAGTGTTATCCTCTGTACTTTCTCAGAACTAACCAGAATGAGTAGGCCAGATGGATAATTCAGTATTTTTTTATGAGTTATACTCCTAATATTATGACCCAGTGAAGCATAGAAGTTTTGTCAACAGCATGACAGTGTTGACTTCTGTTCTGCTTATTATTCACTCAAATGCCAAATCTTTCTTTGCAGACCTGTTGTCTAGTCCAGTCTTGCAACTCATTATTCCTGCTTAGGTGTTGACTTCGGTACTTTTCTTTGCTGAATCATAGGCTACTTTAGAAAAGATTTCTTCTGTTTAACAATTAGTTTGAATTCTAACCCTGTCCTAAAACTTATTTTCTTCTTTTATTTATTTATTTATTTATTTATTAATTTTCAGATTTGATAAGAATATGCTTTTTTATGTCAGATAGTTCTATGCCTAAGACAGCCCTGCAGAAACAGGTTTCCATTAATTTTTACTTGGAGTCCATGATAATTTCTTGTTGAGTAGTTTTCCAATTACTTTTTCTCCTCTCCTACAGTAATTTAATCTGTAGTTTATTTATTAGAATTCCCTTTTCCGAATTCAGCCAGGGAACATCTGCTATTTCTCCCCTACCCACAAAAGGAAACTATTTTAGCTTAATACTTGTCTTTGACAAATCCACAATGACTGTTACTTATTTCATTGCCTTATGAGTGCTTAAAGGTTCTGTGTTACTTGTTTCAGTGGCTTTGGGGAACTAAAGACAATTAGTTATCCTGCATTTACACTCAGTTTTGTCTCCTTTTAAAGCTGAGTGCTCAGCTGAGAGCTGAGTGCTCCCTTTCAAGTTTTACAGTAATTCATCTGTTCTCCAAACATGCTTAAAGATAGCTAGCAGCAAGTTGTTTAATCAACTAGGATAGTATTCAAGAGGCCCGGCTGATTTGAAAAAACACTTCCTTACTTAAATGCTTTCTAACCCATTGTTTCTCTGTTCTAAAAAATGTCTTGTTACTCTCTTTGGTTCATTAGCTAATTCATTTGTGGGTTTTTGTGATGACAAAAAATAAGACATTTGGCCTTTCCTGGTGTCATCTGCCAATAAGTTGTTTTTCCAATCAAGCAACAGATTGACATTCTTCTTGTTCATCTTCTTGCTACTTGATATCCCTACAAATGGGTTTCTTGTTACCTTTGAAAGCACTTGCCTGCTTGCATTTCCTCCTTATTTTTTATTTTTCCCTGGGAATTTCTGATTTTCCTCTTAATTGCTTATACTATTTATTAGTTTGTATACATCCCAATCAATCTGACCTAGTTTCTGTGGCTGTGTGCTTATGTCTTGCACTTGGTATCATTGGAAAGACCATAAGATATGTAAACTGATTTCTCTTTGCAGCTCCTGTCCTCCCTCTGCAATGGGAAAATTGTCACTTGCAGACTACCTCCTGTACCAGACAAAGTCTCCAACACCTCTTTTTCTCTTCATATTTGGGACTTTGGAGATTTTGCCTGGGAATTCTCTGCGCTTGTGGAAGTCTGTCTTCCTGAAATCACTACTTAATTATCCTTTTCTTCCTCTTCCCTTCTTAGGGAACATGATTGTTACCTTTACACAAATAGTCTCACATTCTCAATCGATTTCTGCCTCTGGTAAGGATAAAATCTACAATAGACTATCTGCTTCTTCTAACCTCTTAAAAAACAAAGAACTACGTGTGGCTGTGTTTTTTCCAACAATTTTGGCTTTATTGAATATCTTGGCTGGTGCTGCCTCTTGAGTAGTTGCAAGCAATTCTCGCTTGCATAGGTCTCACTTTGGTGACCAAGAATCCCCAAACTCCCCACGGTAGCAAACACATTCTGCGTCCCATCTGTTTTCATTGAAGTTTATTTAAAATGTTTTTCTTCCTCAGCATTTTGGATCTATGAGCCTCACTGATATGCACAGCAATGCTTTCTCTCTTCTTTCCAGAACACACTACACAAATTATATTAACAAAAATTTATTTCCATAAATCTAATAATGGATAATATTTTCATAACCCATAATAGGGGATATTTGCAGTGATATAAACATTCCTTTAACTGATGGGATTTATTTTGCTTCCTTTACGGGAGGCATTTTGTGTGATTGTTCCATGCTAGTGAGTCTGAACTGGTCTGAGTTTGTGGTTATGACTAAAGGCATGGAAAGTTTGTGTGTTTATGAAGCCTATGCTGCTTCCATATGTTTTCAAAGCATCAAAAGTGCAGCTTAACCAGTTCCCACATGCTACAATTTAGTTTTATGTCCAGGATTCTGCAGCACAGTTATTGAAATTTTAAAGATGCCTTCTCATTAATTGAAAATATTATGAAGGATAAATTAAATTTAATGAAGAGGCTTGTAGTGCCACTATATTCAGTAAAAGCCTCTGTTCTTATCTTCTTTGAACTCAGAACCTCAAGTCTATTCTATTTTAATTCCAAGAGTACAGGTGCTTTGATGTACAGCTCACAGTGATTTTGATCATTGCGTTGATTGTTATTTTATCCAGCTTATATTCCCAGAGTATATTTCATTGAGGTGTTAAAATACAGACAGAATCATTTAAAGGAACAGTGTCCTTGAAGATGAGATACTCACCTTTTAAAATAATATTCCATTCCTTTTCCAAAACCTTATGTTGAAGATTAACTTTGACATATTTCGTTAATGAGGTAAGAGGGAAACATACTTTTAGATGGGTAATTATTCTTAGTTTTCCTGAAATGAAAATATTTTCTTTTCTCGTATGTTTCTTCCTATTATTCTGATTTTTTTGAAGATAAAGTTCAATTTAGATGTAAGCCCTTCAAAAGAGAGAATGGAAAGAATTTCTAAATCCTCATTTTTGTATGAAGATACATGTAACATCAGTTTAGGTGAGGACAACATCTAAGTTTTGGCTTGAAGGCATTGGCTTTCTAGTATATTAATAAGCAAACTGTTCAGTAAACAGAAGGGAGATCTATAATTCCTCAAGAAACTTTTGGTGTTTACAAACATTTCTCATCACACAGATGAATTGTGATATTCTTGCTTTTTATGTTGTTGAAAATATGAAGGTCAACTATTTGATGCTTACAATGCCTTTGCTTCCCAGAGAGTATTCCTCCTATGAAGTTTTATTCTTTTTGACACCCTGCTTATCTACAGTGAATAATTTTCCATGCCATGGGGTTATAATACTTCAGAGCCATAATGTATTTTCCATATTTGAGATCTGCTTTCATCAGGTTTACTGGTGGATCTTGCGAGATCATCTGCAGCTATTATTATTTTCATCTTGGATCTGGGCTCTGCTGAACACCATTGTTCCTCTGCACTGTGATAATGGAACACCTTCACTTTGGGCATAGGATCATGTGCAACCCCCCAAACCTTCTCCTGGAGTCCTGAGAAGAGGAACTGAATGTTCTTTTCATTTTATCTAAAACTTTTGTTTTTACGAAAGGGCAAGAATTTATCTGCAAGTGAAGAGGTCCCAATGTTTATAATAAGTGGAAGCCAGCACCAGCATGTGCCCTGCTCGGTTTCATGTATCTGGTTTTAAAAAAGAGTGTAAGTGAATGCATTAAGTGAGTTCTGTTAAGCACTCTTTGTCATGTGGAACAGAAAGAATATTAAATGATGAAAAATATGTTCTGTGAATGTACTGGAGTTATGTCTTTATTTGAAAACTGCTTGGAAGGTCTATCATCTTTTCTTAGAAGCAAAAAAACATTTTCAAGTCTTGATGATTAAATGAAGTGGTTTGTTTTGCCAGTTGCTTCTTTGGTAACAATTGTGAGAGATTGTTACAGTAAAAACTCTTGTCTTGAGGTATTGAAAAAAATCATGTTCTTACTATGTTTTTATGTGAAAGGGAATGGCACAGAATCACCATCACAGGCCCTGGGAGTTGTCTTCTCTGAAATTAGGAGGATTTTAGGTGATTAAATGAACTTGCTTTTCTGTAAAATATATGAATCTAAGATTCAGAAGTAAAGCAAGATTTTTGTTTGTTTTTAATGAAGATTGATGAAGTAAGCTAGACTTCCTGGCAATTTGAGATGGGGAATAGAATTAGGTTCTATTCAGCTCCTTACAAATAGAATTCAAAAACTGCAGTGGTTCACTTTGGATGCTAATTGGTGTAAAATGAGGGAAAATGAGGTGAATGGAACAGTACAGGGCATTTACAGAATATTTCCTATTGCAGGTCCCTTTAAGCTGTAAATGCATCAGCTGGAAATTGCAGAACTGTACAAAAACTTCCTATATTAGTTGATTGCATTGTGTATGAGGGTGATGGGAAAATAGGGAAACATTGAGAATGAAGATGTGAACTTGGATCCTGTCAAGCAAAGTATTTCATGTAGCGATGAAGTAGCATGTGCTACTGGTGATACTCCTGTGGCACCTCCACACTTCTGTCCAGTTCCGGTTATCTGTGTCCAAGATAGTTTTGAATGACCCACACTCTATAAAGATGAGTGGAAACCACTAGTGGGATCGCTAACTAATGTTTTATAATAAGAAATTGAGAAAACTTTGCTTGCTTAGTCTATTTAAACAATCTGAGAGAGAAAAGGAGCAAAACTGGTTTGAAAAACTGTATTTGGAGAGTATTATCCTTGTTACACTGCCTGCAGGGAAGGGGAAGTGCTGAGCACCATCTGTCCTTGATGAGTTTTGACTCCATCCTTTTAATAAACTCTTAGATGAGGAGATGACATGTGCTTATTAAATTTGTCAAGAACTGAAACATGAGAGAAATCGCCACACTGGTGGCTGGAGAAACAATGTGAAAAACAGGCAATCCATAGAAATGGGGTTTCACTTGCCATACCTGTATTTGCCCTGCACATTATGCAAGCATAACCTTCCCCTCATCCCCTCTGTCTTGCCTGTAAGGTGCCATCTCCCAACACCACATATTATTTCTCATCTCTGCTTCACACTGAGGCTGGTTTTTCCCCATGTTCTCTGTCTCTGAGATGGGCAGTGGGCAGCAGACAATGAAACTAGCCCTGAACTAGCCCAGACTGAGGGGCCAGCTGGCAGACCAGGCAAAATAAATGCCCAGTGACCTCACACATCACATCTACAGGGGCTGTAATTTCTATATTTTCCCTCTATCCAATCATTGATTTTCACTCAGCTTAAAGAAACTTAAATCCTTTGCAGCTTTTCAGCTAAATCAGATACAGTGGAAAATGAGTTCTAAGAATATTGAAGGAAATAAGAAAAAGTATCAGGTAAGAAGATAAAGTAGCAAAAATTGAAGGAAATAAGAAAAAGTATTAGGTAAGCAGACAAAGTAGCTGCCTAAATGTGTATGTTTTGTTTTCTCAGGAATCAGGTGGAAAATAGGATGCAGTTCAGTTTGCAGTAACTCTCTAAGTGAGATAAGGAATAATTGCCATATAGCAGCTCTTTAGAAAATGATACAGAAGCTAATATAGTTATGATTCAAAAATTTAAACATTATTTGAGTATATATATGAAAAAGACAAGAATATTTCAAAGCTTCTCAGCATGATAAGGTCTTAGTTGTGGTATTGTGTCTGTTCTTGGACACCACAGCTCACATTTCTGTGGGCCAGCTGGAAAGAGTTCATAACAGCTAGATGTCTCAAAAGTGTGATTTAGGAGAGGAAATTGAACTAATTTGTATGATTTACTTTATATAAAAAGAGGGAAGCATACTAACAGTGTTCAAAGGCTGTGTATCAATGGAAGCTTTCCATGCAGGTTTCCGTGTCAGTAGTGGATGGGACAAGAAGAAACAGACCTAATTTTTCAGGAAAAGAAGATGTAGACTGGATATTAACTAAAAATATCTGCGATAGTGTCTGGACTATGTTGCTTAGATATGCTTCTTATTCACCAGTATAGGAGACCTTAAGTTGCTGTTAAGACAAGTATTTTTCAAGGATGATATAGATGTATAATAATGATCCTACCTTGAGGCGTGGAGGTGGCTTACACAATTTCTTGATTTTTTCCATCTTTATTATTCGAAGACTTCATGCTTAATATCTGTGAATGCGTAGAAAAGAAGTAGAATTATTTACATTAAGGAACACTATTGACAAAAAAGACCTATGAATTCTGGCTATACCTCAATTATTCTGGAAATTAGAAGAAAGCTTCTAACCATCTAGGGACAGTTTTCCATATAAAATGCAATCTAACTGGCTCCGAGCAGGAAAATGATCTTTTTAGGAAGTTATGCTGCACGATTTCTTCTGATTCCAGGGGACGTGGCTCAAAGATATAGAAAGACCCTTCAGGTAATCTTACATATGCATGATCTTTGCTTCCCAGAAGAAGGCAACTGAATTCTTTAAGCCCATGGGAGTTCTGATACAGCTTGTGAATGAGGCAAGTGAATCTGATTCAAGAGTAGTGTGCAAATTTCCCTCTCCTTTTAAGGTGCTTCTTCAGTACAGTCTTTTCCAAAGCTTTATTTTATCAGCTTTTACCCATTTCTGACATTCCAGTTCAGTATCTAGGGGTTCATAATCCTTGCAATGACAGTGAAGCATCATGAACACTGGATGGTGGCATTGCTGAGTAAATCAGGTATGCAAAACAAGCAGCATTTATTTACATACACAGATATCCCAGCAATCGAAGATTTGCAGAGTAAAATGTGTTCTAAATATATATACAATTTGCTTTTGCAAAAAGACTTGTAACTATCATGTAAGCTCATCCAGCACTTCAGATTTTCTTTTGAGAAAAAATATTAACAATTTTGGAAAAAAAATGCAGTAAAACTTATAGCAATTGTTCTTATAGAATAAGCCTTCATTACTTTAAGAATACAGCCTATGCAACAAACGGTATAGAGCAGACAAGTTTTATGAAAGAGTTAATTCTACAGGGAGAAAAAAGAGAAATAGATTTGTAGCAGATTTCTGTAATTTTCATTTGGTTTAATGCAGTTGCTGTTTTACTCAAGCTCTGCAAGGGTGAGAAGCAATAAGTTCCTGTTCCAATGTTCAGATGAGATTCCCATCTTCTGGGGCCTCATCTCAGCCTAGAAGGTAGCAAGATACCTGCCATTTAGGGGTAGGTAATATGTATTGCTGTTCTTTCAAAGAGTTTCACTGGTGAAATAAAGTGGTTTCCACTAGTTCCGCTGAAAAAAAAAAGTGCAAGAGGCCGTTACTGTGGAACCAAAGCTGATAACAGCTGCCAAATTTTACTTTGTATTGTGTGAGTAAATTTCCAGGTGCTTCATGTTGGTCCTTTATAGCTGAATATAGCAGAGGCCCTTGTTGATGCAGATATAAGTTTTTACTCTCTTAGATATTGTTTTCCTAGCTCACTCCAAGAAATCAGTCCTCTCCAAAGTAAGACCTGAGAAGGATTGGTTCAGGCTGAGCAGTACGGACCTATTCATGCCAGATCTGTGCATCTCTGCCGGAGGATGACATACTCCAGCACCATCCACAAGCTTTGGCTGGTACTGCTTAGCTCTCCCATATCCCTCTTTGCTATACCCCAGGGTTCACAGCATTCCTTCTCAACTTCATGCTATGAAAATGCCAGTGTGGAGGATGTCACCATGTGTGAGATCCTGCATTTGAATCTCACTTCATTAATCATTTGAGTCAGAACAAACCAGCTGATGTGTGTGTGTGTGTTTGTGTGTGTGAGCGCATGGTAGAGCATGCTGCTATGACTAGTCTTGCTCACAGAGCACATGGTCCAAGATTGCTGAGCCACATGGGCAAGGACCATATGCCTGGCCTGTCAATCAAGGAAGACCTGCCTGGCAGCCCACCAGCACCCTAACCCGTGGAGCTCCTGATTGCTCCTCCTCTGGCTAGGAGGGCATTGAATGGTTGGTGGACCAGATGTCCTGCCTGAGGGGGGGGCGTGGCCACAGTAGGCAAACCATATATAAACCTGGACAGACTCTCTGTTTTGTGTTCAGCTGCCTGTCTGGAGACCTGGCAGTGTGTTGCTTTGGATGGTAACTATTTTTCTCTCTTTCCTCTCTTCTTTCTTCACTCTTTCCTTCTCTTTTCTTTCTCACTCTTTTAATCTCTTTTCTTTCTCTATTCTTTTCTTTCTTTTGCGGGTAACTTAAAACCAAGGGAACTTTTATTGTACTAAGCTACGTTACTGATTGCTTTAGGCTGCGTGTTTTTGTGGACTGTGTCTTTGTTGTAAAGTTAGTGTTTACTAACTCTTTAGTGTAATATTTTCCTTGGTTGTACATTATTTCTGTAAGCTCTTTTGCCAAACCACCTATTTTCTCACTCAATTAAAAGCAGTTCTCTTAGAGAAAGTGTGATACTGTTTTTTCTGAATTTGATTTTGTAAATAATAACAAACCAAAGTCTTTAAAATCTTTTAAAGCCTTAGATAAAAGTGATTTTTCGCAGTAAAACCTATATAGCTTTGAAACCAGATTGGTACACCCTGTCATACTGTTAAGAGATACTTTGAGACAAAAGCAATGCAGTCCCAGATTATTCTTACTTGTGGCATGATAGGGGCATTGCTCTGCCCCTTTGAGGAGCCTTGGAGCCAAGAATGACGCTGTATGGATGCAGTCTAACAGCTTTTTGAGGGGTAAGGGCTAAGCAGGGTAGACACAACCCCTCTATGCCACTAGGCATTGAAGGTGTTGGTGGATGTACCACTGCAAATACACCTACAAGACGTAGTCAGGTGGAGAGCGGATTTTCAGAGATCAAAGGTCAAAGGTACCTGCAAAAGCAGTTAGGCTGGATTTAAGTCCTTTTTTACATCCAGCTCTACTGTCTGTTTTAGTAGTTTTGAGATTGTCTCTTTTCCCATTCTGGGGTAGCAAATTACTAAATTGCTTTCCACTTTAAATACAATTAAGCCCCATGAGACAAAAGTTTATTAGTAATATGCAAAACTATATTTCAAGCCCCAGCTTGTTGAAAAAATTCATTACTACAGCTTAAAATTACTTTAAATTGTTTACTACAATGGAACGAATGGATCCAACTCCTGAACACCTTGAACGAAGTTCAGGATTATTCCTTGGATGAAAACACTGTGAAGAAATATAGGGAGAGAAAAAACACAAGTACTGTCTTATGTCTTGTCCCAAAATGTTTATGCATTTTGAAGACTGATTCTGTGTTGGTCAGTGAGAAAGTAAACATTAAATATACTTTTGAGCAGTTTCTCCTTTCGGTTTTGTATGCCCCTTAGAGACACTAGATGGCACCTTTTGTTTGCTATGTGCACAAGGCCAGAAATAGGGCCCATCTGAATCCTGGTGAAAGCCGACAATTATTTTTGAAGCAACTGGTGCATCCATATGGATCCTTGCTAGAGAAGGAGACAGAAATATCCTGGTGCTCCATATCCAGAAAAATGAGGAGGACAGAGCACCTATTAACTACCTTCTTTTATCTTTTTATATCTTCTCTGTGCTGTAGCTGGTGGGCATTGAAACAGCCCATTTAGTTAAAGAGCAGGCTGGCAATGGTTGTTTTCATGATGCATTTCAAGGAAATTGTTTTCAGGAAAGCTGGACATGGTACAGGCAGCTAGGATGGGATTTAGAGCAATAGGGTACAATCTATCACAGTGTGAAAGTGTAGTGTACAGGCATGTGAGTCTATAGCATTCTTTAACTGCCTTGTTAACTGCTGTGGACATCTGGTGTCATTCAGGGTGCTATAAATGACCTTACATGAAGTCCAGCCACTTGTCCTAGAAAGTCTCTGTGTCTGGGTTGCCTCTGCACTGGGTGGGTGAACCAAGCTCCCATCATAAATGATGGAGACTTGGAGAGTCAAGGCGGGAAAACTGCTCACCTTACATGAGCTCAGACATCTGTGACCTCAAGATCTCTTCACCCTCCATTGACTGTATTGCCTGGATCGCTGCTGACCAGGCAACCAGCACCTACATAGACACATTAATTCGGATGACTGCAAAAGAAGGTGAACTCCACACCTAAAGAGCAAGTGCACACTGTATTTGTGTCCTGCTGATCTTGGGCATGTGTAAAATGGTGACCTCACATGATAAACAGAGTATTGGACATCCCCCAGCAAGGGATCATGAGGAACCAGTCAGTGATCACCAGCGCTGTTTGCCAGTGCTGTGAATGAATATAAATGTAAACATTGCAATAGCACCCCCAAAAGAAAAAAATTTAGTCCATAACAAAGCTAATTTTTCTTAATTCAGTGCTGAGAAATCTCTGACTGTTTTCCCTAGCAAGTTTCTCCAGGCATTTATGTTCTAGAGAGAATTCTACTAGATAGTTTGTGAAAAATCTGCCTTAAGCTAATTGTGCGATTTCTGCTCTGTGTTTATTATGGTGCAGCCCCTCATTTTCATCATCCACAAGCAGGGGGATTATGACTGTGCTGTCCTTCAAGTCTTCTCAGGCACAGACCACTAGGACTGCTGTCCTGGTTTTGGAC
>VYZS01092155.1:1613-11859 GCA_013400695.1 Neodrepanis coruscans | reverse complement strand
AAATGATCAGTTTAGCCCTTGAAAGGAAATTATCAATAGTCAGCATTAACATTTATCTCTTTATTTATCTCTCCCTTACTTATGTGGGGCCAGTTCCACCTGCAGGAAGGCTGCANGTCATCCACTCTTACCTGGGTTGTAAAATTTTCTTTTACAGGACAGTGTTAGAAAAGTCCATTTAACTTGAGATATAAATCAGACTTGGAAATTTATGTGAATGCAATTAACCTTTATCTTTGTTCCAGAATTAAGGAAACAGAAACCTGAATGGGATTGGAGACTATTTGTGAACATGTTGACAAAAAGAACCAGAATTTTAGGTTGAATTCAATTAAAAATTTTAATGACTAAATGACATTGATTGTTTGAAAAAATGGATGAATAACATATATTGAAAATGAGATTATAAGCGTAATTGTAGGAAACTGATGCTAACTCTGTGTTGCAGCATCTTAGAGAAGATTAAACTTCAACACCCCTGTGGAAGAGTCTAAGACATCATCTCTGTCCTAATGCTTTTCCACTCCTTTGCTGGGGTAAAAGAAGTTGCAATAAACTGATAAGCAAGATGCTTTCCATTCTCACAAGGAAAATGGGATATAACTGTTGTGAAATGTGCTGACTGAAGGTGAGAGTCTCAGCTCATCAATCGGCTTCTCTTTGGAATGGGAAAAAATGTAAATATCCACGCACAAAAATAGAATTTAAAAAAATAAAAAACTCCTTTAAGCACTGTATTTGTGGCACGAAATTTACATCTTATGTCCTCTTCCATAAAAAAGCATCATCAAAAAGAACTTGTGCCAGTTTTGTATTAAAAGGCCTGTAGAAATCTCTTAAAATTGCCTTTGTGGTTGGTAGCATTGGTCCCAGGCTTCTGTCTTCAGGTCGTCTGGTGTTTGATGCAGGACTCTTGGTAATCAGAGCTTCTTGTTTCTCACTTAGAGGTCCTGGGGAAAAACAGAAAGTTATCCTCAAATATTCACCCAAGAATGCACATGCTAAGGAAGACTAATGACTAAATCAGAAGGTTTGCCAGGGGAAGACAAATGGAGTTTGTGTTAGCGGCAACAAGGTTTTGGAATATTGAATACAGGCTTTGATTAGGGAAATAAATCACTGTTACTAAATATGGAAAGAATATATTTTCCTCTCCCATTAATTAATCATTTATAGGAAAAACAGCATAAATCACTTCTGAAGGAAAATGTTTGTTTTCCGAAAGCAACGATGACATTTAACACAACTTCCCATCCATTCTGGAGCCGCAATTATTTTACACTTCTATTTGAGTTCATGATGTGAGCTGTCTAATACCTGGCAAAAACTCTACAAGGTAAGTCATTTTTTTTGTTTGTTTTGGAGGCTGACAGTGGGATCAAAGTGGCACACAGGTGTAGTGATACCCCTATTCCAGGAACAAATGTGCATCAGCAAGATAAAAGCCTACAGACTTTTCCAGCGTAAACCATATTCAGGAAGAAGATGCCAAGCTCTTCATCTGTTCAGTCTGCTACATTCAAACTTTCTCATCATCTAGACCAATCTTTGGACCAGACAGACTATTTTTCAGCCACATTTTCATTCTCTTGCTACTGTCAAATCAACATTGGGCAACATTTTGTCTGCCGGCGTTTCTCCGAGGATTAGCAACAGATGTCTCAATCAACACAGCAAAAACACAATTTCCCCCTTTTTCTCAGCTAGAAATGCAACCTTTCATCTCACTCAGATTTAGATGCCAGGTTGGTAGCATTCAATTTGTTTAAATTGAGCAGGATAACTTTGCATCTATGTAAGCCCATGACAAACCCTGACTGCCTTTGGAAGCAGGACTGGCTTCCATATGGTGAAATAAATTCATACGTTCTGAATAATCTGGACTTTTTCTCTTGATATAGTCTTTTTAAGATCTTCTAACACCAAGCTTTCTATAGGAATTTAAGAATTTTAACTTTGCCTGACTCTAAGCAACTCAATTAATGCAACCTTCAAGGCAGATTTCCATGCTTCCCTTTTGTCTGTTAATAAAACAAACATGACCTAAAAGAAGGATAATCATGATTTTGCACATTTCAAACAGCCAGCAGACACCTACCCAGATCCAGGAACTGGAACACCTTGTGCATGGTGTATCTCATGTTTGACGCATGGTCCTCCAGGCGAAGAACAAGTATCTGACCCTTGTTAAAAACCGTCAGCCAGTCCAGGAGATACACAACATAGAGCCCGACCTGTAACCTCACCTGTAAACATGAAAGAAAACCAAATTAATTCATTTTGCAGCACTTCTAGCAGCAAGAAACTAATTCTCACCTCTGTCTTCTGAGCAATAATCCCAGAAACAAAGACACTGAAGGGTTTCAGCCCCCAGATGAACAGCAGAAGGAGAAGATGATTAGTCCTTTTACCTTCTCCAGGCTCTAAGGCTGTTTACTTCACCTTGGTTTCACCTTGGTTTCGCTGTGTGGTGCCTGGGGACATGGTTTAGTGGTGGGCTTGGCAGTGCTGGGTTACAAGTTGGACTCAACAGTCTTAGAGGTTTTGTCCAGCCTAAAGGGTTCTGCAGCTCATGATGATCAGCTGCACCAGCTCACGCTGCCATCAGCAGTACAAATACTCTGATTAGATGTCAGGAATTAGATTTGGGTGCATTTTGCTGCATCCTCCTGATTACAATAATTAGATTGGGATCTGAGCTGCAGAAGCAGTGGCTGCTCAGCATTAATGGTGCCTTGTCTGAGCACCAGATTATGTCAGACCAGAGATGGGAAAGGAGAGGTTTTCAGCCTGTCCTGCCCTAATCTTTGTTTTCCTTTCTTCCTCAACTTTACATAACAAGTTGAAATATAAACAGAGTAGCCTGGTGTTCTTAAAAAATCCAGCCTCCAACTGCACTTAAAAATATTTTCTCTAAATCCTTTCAGGCTCAGAAGAGAGAAGCTTGGATCCCAAGTCTTAAGCATCTTTCATAAAAGAGACTTAACATCTTCAGGTCATATTACTACAGAGCTGATGAAGTCAGACAACAACATTCTTTCACTTCTTATTCTGACCAGTGACCTACATTGATACCTAAATTCCAGTAAAATAAGCTATATTTTGAATTATTGCTAAATTATTAATGTCATAATGCATGATTCTGACTTAAGTCTTTGGCTGTTTATAACAATAAGCCTCCGTATTAAGTAGATTTCCTTATATATGGGCTACACAAGAATTTGAAACACCTTATTTGACTAAAACATCAGGCTAACATGGATAATACTGTCAGGGCAGCACTGCAGCCCCCAGTCAATGCTCACTAAACCCAACACTGGGGCAAATGTGATGCTTAATAGTTTTTTCTTAAAGGATTTTGCTTTTTTTTCAGCTGAGAGATGGAGGTGAGGGAAAGACAAGCATCATCTGCATGGTATAGTTTGGAACTGCAGGTCTTTTCCATGTGGGCTTGGAATCTTTTTAAAACTCTTCACCAGAAAGGTGAATTTTAACTAATATGTCCCTGTAATTCTCAGTTTTCTTGGGTAAGTAAGAACCCTCATTCTCTTCCCTACACAGTGTGTTGTACTGACTTCTTCGTCATCTCTGTCCTTCTGAACATAAAGCTCCAGTGCTTCCCACTGAACATCAAAGGCATCAGTAGGGTTTTCCAAGCCATTTATTCCTCTATAATACCCATTTCTGCACTTTCACAGAGTCATAGAATGGTTTGTATTGAAAGGGACCTTAAAGATCATCTCGATCCAACCCTCTGACATGGGCAGGGACACCTCCCACTATCCCAGGTTGCTCCAACCTGGCCTTGGACACTTCCAGGGATGGGGCAGCCACAGCTTCTCTGGGCACCCTGTGCCAGGGCCTCACCACCCTCACAGGGAAGACTTTTTTTCCTAGTATCTAAAACTACTCTCTTTCAGGTTGAAGCCATTCCCCCTTGTCCCACTACTCCATGCTCTTGTAAATAGTCCCTCTCCATCTTTCTCAAAGGCTCCCTTTAGGTACTGGAAGGTCACAATCAGGATCACTCTGGCTCAGCATAATTTTCTCTGGGTAATATGCTTTCCACTGAATTCTAAGTGAGGATAAGCTGAAAGACAGCACTTTCTTTACAGGTCAGCATCTATCAGCAGCCAAAATGTCTAAGACATCTCTCTTGTTTCAGAAATATATTAACAAATAACAAACAATTAGCAATCTAATGAGTTTACCAGGGTAAACAATCCTCACTTTTTCAATACACAGCAAACCATGAACATAACAGATTTAGCAACTTGGCTGAAGAAGAAGCTAAAAAAGGCCATTGAGGAGCACAGATAGAATTTGGGTTTTATTACAAACATCTGCTTGTGTCTCTGTGGAAAGAGGCCTCCTCTGCTCATTTCCAAAAGCATCTTCTTCAGAGGGCTGCCTAAGACAACAAATGAAGATTGGTTCTGCACCCTGAGGATGAAGAAAAGAGGAAAATCTTTCCTTCTGGTTCTCTCTCTGCCTTTCTCTGAATATATTTGTGCAAGCAGATGGCTGGAAAATACTGTGATACTGCCCAAGAGCAACTGTGGAGGTCCTGGACGCTGCAATCAGGGAGGAGCAGCTCCACTGTACCTGCCAAGGTAAGCAAGAGGAATGTCCTGTTTGCCCAAGTGCTGCGGGGCTCCAGCCTGTGCAAGACATTCTTTTACTGCTATTTTATCATGTGGAGGAGGCAGTTACTTCACCCCAGAGGCAAGGGAGGGAACTATTCCTTCTGAATCCTTAGCAGCCTGAGCAAATAAAAGAGGACTGAAAGGCAGACTGACCAGATGCGATACTTCAAGTCATACTCTTCCATATTATTCTCCACCCTCAAGCAAAATCTGAAGTCATTTCCACACTAAAACTGTGAATTCTGGAATCCCGAGCCTATAATACTTATCCTTATTCCCCTGCCAGCAGTTTCTGTGTTTCCTTTTATTATTTTCCGATGTGCACAATTTAAAACAAAAAAAAAAACAAACAAGAAACAAAACAAGAAGAAAAAAAAGAGAAAAAAAAAAAGAAAGAAAGGTTTTATCTAGTTATTGGTAGCCTTTTTTTTAAGAAAAAACATGTAAGTCATTCTGATTTTGAGGCCATTTGGTACCACAAAGATCCTCACCAGAGCTACTTTTTAGAAACATCTGCAAAAACTTACACATTAAACTGTAATCTTCACTAAATGTGCTCTGCATATGCTTGCACAATAGAACGACTGTATTATTACTGCTGGCATTCATCAGAGAACAGGCTGAGGAAACAGCTGAGCCTCTGCACCAGCTTTTCCATGTTTTTACATATATTTATGTCATCCACTTTAAAAACGAAACAGGAAAAAAGTTTGATTTCTTGCTGCTTATTTGCACAGTCTTCTGGTATCTTAATAACCTTGACACCGGGTACCACTATAGAAACAAGGAATCAAATGTTCTTGGAGGTACGTACAGGCATGGCATTGTTCAGGGTGTTGTTGTAGACACAGGCTCGCAGGGAGTAATCCAGCACACAACCCTCAAACAGCTGCAGGGACTCCGCCACTTTTTCATGGAAATCTTCCGCGGATTTGTTGGCGCTTGCAAAGTACAGATAATCGGAGTACAACCTGCCGAGGGAGGGAAAGGAGTCAGGGAATGACTGAGGAAATGAAAGACTTATTTACATGACAATGGCAACCAGTTACACACGAGGTGTGTGTGTAACACTGCCCCACCACAGCCCGGGATCAGAGTAACATCCACTGCAGGGAATTTCTAACAGCATCCCTGCTTTTAAGTCAGAGTCCCTGGGGGCCTGACTCTACTCATTTTGTGAGCCAATATTTTCTCCTAAAGGGACATTTTCCAAATGTATAGACATTCAATAAATGTCTATAAATGTCAGTAATAAATGTCAGTAGAACCCGGTCTCAGTTGATGTTGGTGCCTCTCTATACTTGGTGCTCCACTCTGCCATGGACAGCAACAGTCCTTGTCTCAAAAGTTGATTTCAAAACCAACAGAGGAATGGGACTGGTTAGAAAAAGTAATTTTTTTGTGATTACTAAGTTGGTTGCCATCAAGAGGCCAGATTTTGTATTTTTTTAAAGGAAACTCTACCTCCAATCCTATATTGACTTTCCATCAAAAACTTCAATCACAGCTTTTGCAAGATAAACATGGTTCAAAGAGGAAAAGGAAATTCTCTGACACGGCATAAGCATTAGATCTGCTGAACATGATATTTTAACCTTTTTTTAATTTTTTTTTTTTTATTATTTAGGCTTGGAAACTGCAACCAGAACCCCAAGAATACCACAGGATTTTGAAGACAATTTTGTAACACTTGAGAAGGAGTCACCTCCCCAGGTGTATTTGCAGCACAGATATGATGCCTCCATGGTACCAACCTCTCAACAAAATTCAAAAAAATCCTAAATATCTTTTAGCCTCTTTCAAAAAACACATGTCTAAGAAATCACCTAAAAAAATCAATCCATTAGGTCTCTTTTCTTGCTGCAGTAACCTTTTGTATTGCACTTGCTTTATTTATCCTTTAACTTCCCTAGATTTCCTCAGGTACTTGAAAATACATTGTTTAATTTAGAAAGTTTAGGCCCTAATCCAGCAAAGCACTTAAGCACAGGAACAGCCCCTCTGCACTCATTATTTATATCAGCAAGAACAGGATTTTAATTTTCATAGGAAATAAATGAAGACTCTCTGCTCATTTAAAAAAGAAGACGGGGAGAAGCTAAGGGACAAAGCCAGGCTTGAACCAGATTAGACACGCAACAGCCTCTCCTGCTTGCAGAAAAGTGTTTACATCAAGACTCAGGCTTGCCCAGCCTCTCCCAGGGAAGGGGGGACTAACTACTCCCAGCTCCCAGCAGGTGAAAGGCTCCTTGCTGGAGGAAATCAGCCAGCAGGCACCATGTACAGCATGAGCCTGGCTGCAATTTTCTTTAAAAGGTTTAATATGACTGCTTAGTATTTCTAATCATCCATTAAAATCAATGCATCATTTTAAAGACTTGCTGACATCTTATGAAAAATTACATTCTTGAAGACAAGTTCTCCCTCTGCAGGACAGTTAAGATTTTCCTCCCATTTTCCTTTTTATTTTCTTTCCATCTGTTTTTAATTCTGTGGACATCTGCCTGGAAATAAAACCTTTGCTGATTAAGATTTCAACTGTTCCAGCTACTCAAAGTCCTTACCCTCCACCACTACCCATTACATTGAAATAATGATTCCACTGACATCCATCATCACAAACCTTGATGCCCAACAAATATTCCCTGCTGGGGGGATAGGCCAAACCCTGTGCAGGTTTGATCAGAGCCTGTCCCAGACCCATGTCCTCCTGGCACCTGTCCCACTGCCTGGCATCACCAATGGATGCCTACTGTCCCTTCTGCCATGGCTGCTTTTGTTCCTGCAATTCAGAGGAGCTGTCAGCAACTTAGGGAGTTGTAAACAAAAAGGAACCAACTTATGAATACAGCAAGGGAGATGGAGCTGACTTTTCCTCTCACCCCTATTAAAGCTGGCAAAGAGCTACACCCACACTACAGAGAATGGTTGAAGCAAACAGGGAGTTTGTCAGTAATTTACATGAGGAAGCCACTTCAGCCAGTTTGCTCGCATAAAATTACCATCTGTTAAATCCTGAGGTCAGGACATGCCATTAAAGTTGAGAGCTGTATTTCCTGACACAGGAATTGGGATGCACTCTCACAGCTCTGCCTCTCACCTAGAGTCATGTCCTGTCAGTGGGGAAGCTCCTCAAGGAGCACCATCACTTTCTGCTTCTAAGGCACTCTGGGCAGCTGCTGCACGAGCACCCCATGTCTGTGCCTCTCCCAGTGCCACCAGAACCTGGTCCCCATCATCACCTTCATCCCCTTCCTTTCCTGAGTGCTTCTGGGGCTTTGCCCTTGAGCACTGACCTTGCCCCAAGTATCCTGAATATCCCTATTGAGCTACAGAGAGAAGGAATTCACACGCCCTCAGCCTGATCCTTTTGGACTCTGCCTTCACCCACTTCACCCTGCCCATTACCCTCGCTATTATCCTTCTTCAGAAGAACAGTAGAAAGAAATACCCCAGAAATCTGGAGGAAGACTGGAGAGAAAAAGTGAAATGCAAGTGGAAAGCTGGGCATTCTTGGCTGACATGATGGACAGCCTCCCAAAACAGCCACACCCTGGCAAAAGCAGAGGCCTCTCCCTGCAAACAACGTCAGGAAGACCAAGGATGAACTCCCGTTGGCCGTGCAAGCTGCAATTCCCCAGTGAAACTTTACATCTGTGTTTGCTGCAAGCATTTTTAAGACTTAATAAAGTTTGTATAATTTGCTGACTCTCAAGCTATTTAATCATTATTAAACATTATTATTTAATCATTGTGAACACCAAACCCCTTGAACCTTGGCAACTTATAAATTCTTTTTTTAAGAGTAGCTCAGATGTCCGTGCACGGCACTCATGGCATTCACACTCACATGCTTCCCTTTAAGACATTATCACAATTACATGTGCCAAAATACATGGAATAAAAACCCTTGGCAGCTCTTATCACAAGTCAAGTAGGTCTGTCAAACACCACGTGAACATTTGCCTGCATCCAAGAGAGTGAGAGCAAATAAAATCATTATATAAGATCATTTTCTTGCGTACTTCAACAACATGATCCTTGCTCACCTTTCGACTGGGTCTCTCAGCATGATGATAAATTTGGCATTTGGTTGGAAGGCATGGATAAAATCCTGGATTAAGAAAGGAGGTTCTCCTTCAGTACTGTTGTCATAAAAGAAAATCCAAGCGTTGTTGTCCCACATTGTCGAGGCACTGGCCTCCCCTGGAAATCAAAAGCATCTCTGCTTGTAACTCATTTCATTCTTTGCACTGGGATGGAAATTGGCTGAAGTTTGAATATATAGTTAGTATAATGAATATATAGTCAGTAAATTTAGTCAGGATTCTGACTAAAATTGATTCTATCAGTTTCAACATTCTTGCAAATTGATTTGGCTAATGCTCCCAGAGCTGGAGCAATCACACTGCCTTGTGAAATTCCTTTGGGAATGTAGGGATGGTTAAGGCAGGTGTTCTGTAATTCCACCTGAAATATTACCATCCATAACCACACTGCTTCCTGCTAGTGGTTAACACATGCAAATATATTTAATCTAGGCTGGAACAAACTGCTCAGGGTTTCAACACATTCTCCAGTGAGGAATCACAGAATCACAGAATGGTTTGGAATGAAAAGAACCTTAAAGATCATCCAGTTCCAACCTCCTGCCATGGGCAGGGAAACCTTCTGCTATTCCAGGTAGCTCCAAGCCCCATCCAGCCTGGCCTTGAGGAGGCAGGAGCTGGTCCCTGCCAAAGCCCAGCCACTCTCTCTGTAGCACCCCAAGGGTTGGCCTGAATGCTCTTGATCTCAGAGAAGTAACTTGCAATCAAATTGCACAATTTCACACAGAAAAATGCAGAAAACACCACTCCTGCTGATTAACAGCATTGAAAACATAATCAGGAGAACCAGTGAGCACACAGTAAATATTAAAAAAGCAGTTGAAGTGTGTCATTGAAGTTTGAAATATTATTTGTATAATTATTCATGTAGAATAAGTCAACTATTTACTATTAGACAAAAAGTCTATAGAGTAAATAGCACATTTTGTTAAATGATATCCTTGATGTCTGAAGAAGCTCACTCTGAATGCAATGCAGTAATGTCTCTACTAGAACCAGGTATATGAGGCTTCAGCTGCTAAATAAATGATCTGAGAGTGTTTTGAGTTTTGTAATCTTCCTTGTCTTTTTAAGTAATACTGGCATTTATGTGGCACACTACTGTTTAATAAAATATATGCAGAAGCTTTTTGAAAATTTCCACTTTCCAAGAGTCTAAAGAGAGCTAATTCTTGTTAACGAGCTTTTTCAAATCAAAAGGAATTATATGAAAAAATAACAATGTTGTAGGCTTATAGACTTGCACATGTTTTCCCTTTTTTTCCTTTTTATTTTCTTTCCTCTGCTGGGAAAGTCCAACAGAAATTCTAAAAGATGGCCAAAACACAACAAGAGAAAGGTACTTGCTCCAAACTTCAGCTTAACATAATGTGATTCATTAATAAAGTCTGGGAGTTGTTAGAAAACACATTAATCTTCTGTCATATTCATTTTGCCTCCTTTTAGGAGGTGGTGATCAGGTCCATTGGCTAAACGTGGGTGTCCACAACA
>VYZS01092154.1:23429-35730 GCA_013400695.1 Neodrepanis coruscans | reverse complement strand
CCCCCCACCCTGCTCCCGGGGGTGCCCCAACTCCCTCCCCCCGCTCCAGGGCAGGGCACTTGTGTCCAGGGGGAAAGCTCAAGAGCCTGAGAAAAACGGACCGAAGCTTGGGGAGGCGAGCAAGTGGCCCAGGGAGGGCGAGAGATCTTCAACTTTGGGGCAAGGGCAACTTTGAACAACTACGAGTCGCCCCAGGAAATCTGGAAGCTTCTGCCTTTACAACACCTGAGGACAAGCGCTGCGCCAATGTTAGGAACTGGGGAGGCTTTTCTTTAGAAGCATCTTTTGTCAAAGGCAAAGTGGAGAATGATAAAAATATTCCTGTTGAACCGCAAAATATATTAGATGTTATCCTGCTCTGCAGCTAATCCAGCCAGAGCAGGATTACTCTGATGAAATGCTCTCATCAAAGGAAAAGCTGCACCTAGGAGTGGTAATTTCAAAGAATTCCAGACGTTGTTTTGTGGCCGTGGGAGGCTGGAGCAAAATGGGTGGTGCACGTTTCAGCAATCCCACTCTGTTTAATTAGGTGCCACAGCCTAATCCTCTGGGCTTCAGGTAACAGTGAGCAGAGTGTTTGCTCACAGCACACTGTATTCCTGTAGAGAGAGGTCCCACGGAAAAGTGAAGACAAAACTCATCCCTGAACACAAGAGATAGAGAAATGTCCGAAAGTGAGGCACAGATGAAAAAACACACAAGGATACTTCAACTGCTTTGCTGCAACTGCCATCCTTCCTTTCACAAAAGAAGAAAGATCATGTCCCTGCTAACAGTGGACAAACACAGCTACCACAAGTATTGAAAACAGCTCAAAATCGAGGAAAGAAAGCAGCAGTAAGTCAAAGCAATGGCCCATCAGTTCTAGTGTACTCTGTCTCCGAGAGCAACCACACTTCACATAAGAATATAAGAATCATAAACCACTGGAAGTCCTCAGGACATTTTTCTAGCCGGCACTGATTTGAGCATATATTTTCTAAACCTGAAAGCCACAAACAGGTGGGGCTTTTCCCTTTTTAAATTCTTTCAGTTACACTTTGTACTTGTCTAAACCTTTTGAGTTCTCTTCACCAAGGACGTGTGCAAGGAATCACAAAAGGAGTAGGAGTAGCAGCCCTTTTGAGCTGGATCTGCCTTTTGTTGTTTTCACTGATGGTCCCTGTTTTTAGACTTCTGGAGAGGCAGCAAGGATTACTGCTCCATTTGCCACCCATTATTTTATATGTTCTAGTCTATCCCTTCATGAAGTTTGTTTGTTTCCATTTTCTGGAATAGAGAGTTCTACTGTTGTTACTCTTGTCTCCTCAAGAAGCTTTTCCATACCTTTCATCACCTTTCTCATCCCAAGTTTTTCCTATTTTTCTGGTCACTCAGCATGTCTCCTACAGCTGGGAATTGCAGGAGTACAGGGCAGGTTCTAGAGGCCTCTGAGAAATACAGGCTCTCTGGCAGCAGAAGAGAGGCATCATGTGGCTTGGGAAAAGTCCCAGACAAAATTTAATCATAGTCTGGGATCCAAATGGGCATATGTCATTGGCTTTGCTAAAGATACCTGAAAATTTTGCCACTCCCTCATCACAGCCTGTCCACAGTTGTCTGATTGCAGAAGAGGTACAGCCACAGGGAAGAGGACACTTCAAGCTGCAGCCAAGTTTCTGGTTTCACAAAAGTATGGAGAAAAGCCAATACCAAACCTTTGAAACTTTTCTGAACCTGTAAAATTTTATGGAGCCAAAGAAACTTCTAAAACTCCAAGCTTAAAAACATATTAAGGCATCCTAAAATGACCAATAACAAGATTTTCATACATGAGGATGTCCTGACCTGTCTTAAATGCATTTAAACTGCTGTATCTTAGCACCTACTCAGTGATCAGGCAGTGTGCATTCATGTTCTGTTAGGACATCTGTCTAATCTCCCAAGGATTGATTAGCATGATACTTATTCCTACTGAGAGAAGAATCTCCATTAAATGGGTTTTAAACAGTGTCCTGATTTACACCCAGAAGTTTGTTACTTACTGAAAAAAAAAAAATTAAAAGCTCAACAATAACTTTTTCTTGACAATGGCTGTCTAAATTCTCAACACCTAATCGAGTTTATGGATTGGATTCTTTTTACCCTTCGCTGCTCGCATAGTCTCACTCCTTTTTGTATCAGCTTCCACTGCTTGCTGTCCCTGTGCCTCTGGGACAGCAGCAGCAGCTTTAGGGAGGGCTGTTGTGACAGAGCTCATGGCCGGGATGTGGCAGTCACAGCAGGGCTCCAGCTTCCTCCACGAGATTAAAGCTCTTGCAACCGCCCAAAAGGACGCTAAGAGCCTGAACAAGCACTGCAGAGGAGGGGATTCCTTCCAGGCCTCCCGCAGACAACCGGAGTTAAGCTTTAGCCCGGCTGATCCCTGGCTCCTCACCAGCTCCGTGGCTACAGGCTCACGGCTGGGGCTCCCAGCTGCACAGGGTGTGAGCTCACATCTGGATGGCAGGAGGAAAGTCCCAGTTCTCCCAGCCTCGGGTTTCACGTTTATAAGATTTGGAATCTCTTTAAAAATAAAAGCATAGCACATGTTCAGTGTGCACTGGAACTGCTCTGCATGCTTTTACAAACTTTGTGCTACATATGAAGATGAGCCATCATTTTTTTCCCCACAAAATCATGTTCACATTTTTCAAAAAAACACTATTTCTTTTCTTGTGGTGTAGCACTTTCCCAGCACTTAACCTCATTTAGGCAGTTTTGCCAAAGTAGTCTAGGAAAAAGAATAAAAATCTCTCAACCAGTTTGACTCCAAACCAAACTGTCCTCAGCATGGAAGAGATGTTACACAATTCCCATATAAATACTTATTTAGTGGGCACAGCAAGACATAAAACACAAGGAAACAGTTTCCTGGCATTTGTCTCTGAGCCCTGAGTCTCTATTTTCCAATTCTTCAATTTATCTTATGATAAATTGATGAGAAACCTTGAGGGTTGCAGCACATTGAGAAGCCATTCAACAAGTTTCTCTCACTGAAGAGTTCTGGCTGATGACATGAATGCTGGCCAAGTTAGGGAGAGCTTGGATTTTTTTTTTGCTAAATTTGTGCCTTTCTCTCACTTGGAAATCAGCTCCCTAGCTGTGAGATTTGTCAGAGTGCCTTACCATCTTGAACATATTTACTTCAACTGGTGTAAGTAGATGCATTTTGTATAAATACCCTATCAACACTGAGGAGTCATGGGGATGGGTGTCACTGTATTGTCTTTACACACATGCAAAAAAAAAAAAAAAAGAGGCCCGGGGGTTATTAAATTCAAGGCTGGAATTCNATGGCTCTAAGGTCTCCCTGGAGCTTTCTCTTCTTCAGGATGAACAACCCCAAGTCTCTCAGCCTGGATTCACAGGAGAGGTGCTCCAGCCCTCTGATCATCCTCATGGCCTCCTCTGGATTTGGTCCATGTCCTTGTCATGTTGGGAACCCAGAGCTGAATGCAGCACTTCAGGTGGGGGCCTCATGAGAGCAGAGGGAGAATCCCCTCCCTCAACCTGCTGGCCATGCTGCTTTTGATGCAGCCCAGGGTCTGCAGCTCTCTGGGCTGCAAGTGCACATGGCTGAACCATGAGCTTCTCCTTTGCCAACATCCACAAACTTTCTCCACTCAATCCATTCTCTGCCACTCTCAATCCATTCTCTGCCCAGCCTGTATTTGTGCTTGGGACTTCCCTGATCTAGTCACAGGACCTGCACTTGGCCTTGCTGAATTCCATGAGGTTCACACAGGCCCACCTCTCCAGCCTGTCCAGGTCCCTCTGGATGGTATTCCTTCCCTGCAGCATGTTGACTGCACACCACACAGCTCAGTGTCGTTGGCAAACTTGCTGAGGTTGTACTCAATCCCACTGTCCATGTCACCAACAAAGATGGTAAACAGCACCAATCCCAATAGTGACTCGTGAGGAATGGCACTTATCACTGCTCTCCACTTGAACATAGAGCCTCTGACTGCTACTCTGAGTGCCACCAACCAGCCACATCTTTGTCCATCAAGTGGTCCATCCATCAAATCCGTGTCTCTCCAGTTTAGACACAAGGATACAGAACAGGACTGTTTCTCTCTCTCTCTCTCTTAGTTCCCCTAGCAACAACATGGGTGCAGAATACAGTCTCTAGGTAAGGAACTGTTTGTATTACCTGCATTCTTAATTGTTGGTTCGGTTTTTGTTAAACTGAGAGTTAGGGACTAGAAAAACCTTCCACAGATTTACCCTTAAAAACGATCCTGTACATTAAAAGACAAAATTTATATCTTTGGTCCCAACACTCAGATTCCATTTAGGGGTGTTTCTTCTCTGTACTTTGCTGCATGCTGTGCAGTGAGACACAGCAATAGTTACTGCTCTGTTAACTAACACTGTTATGCATGAGTGTTCCCCTGAGTTAAAACAATACAGTATTTTAAGCAGGACAATAGCCTAAGAGAGCTATTTGGAAAACACAGGTGTACAGTAGGAACACCACCCATTTGGAACTGCACTGGAAGCACAATGAGAGATTGAAAACAAACCAAAGGGCTCAGTGCATGAATTAAACAAGAGCTGCACACAAAGAACTCAGCTAAATATCTTTTACACCTTGCTGCTTAAATGCTCTAAAAAATAAAATGAAGAAAGAGGGATTGAATGAAGAAACATAAAAAAATTGAACACAGTCATTTGTTTTCCAACCAGAGAGGGAAAACCCGCAGCTCTAATTCAAGTGAATTGGAACTCACAAAAATACCTTGAGGACACTATTGTCATCTTCAACAACTCAAGACCACCCTGTTTCTGACCTGTCATCTGGGAACCCCCCCCATGGCCTCTGGAAACCTGTGGTTATTGATGGAATTCACACAGACTCCTGTACATCCAGACCATGGGAGGTCTGATCTAACAAAAGATGTTGGTAGAGGGCAGGAAAGCAGTTGCCAAAGTAGTTTTAAATACTTGCAGACCTCAGAAACCGTGTCAAAGCTGCCCAGCATGGGGGAGTGAGCTGGGCTGGCAGGTTGCTGGTGCCCATAGCTCAGGAGCTTATTTAGAGGCAGTGCAGACAGAGGGCTTCACTGCCATGCAAGATGATACAGACACAATTTCAGCTACAAGGTACTTACTTAATACTAACAAACACCAACATGTGAATCCAATGCAGCACCCTCGTTATCCAGAGCAAAAGTCATCTGATGTGTTTTTACTGAATGCCAGGACTGAAAAATTATTTAAAGAAATAACCAAGCAACCAAAACAAAGCCAAACATAAACACCCCTGAAAATACTTCTTTGCAGGCTAAGGGTCCCTTATCAATGTAAATCAACCACTTCAGAGCTGAATTTGCATCAGAATTAAAAAAAACCCAAATAAACCCACGACAACTTTATCCCTTCTGCCATTTACTTCCATTATAAGCTGTTTCTTCTAAAGTGTTTTGATGTTTGACCCTTTTGTCCAATATTTAATTTTTCAGTTAAATTTCAATCCACTTCATAAAAGCAGCAGCAAAGTGATTATTCCAGGAAAGTGAAGGTAATTTGATTAAAAATCATAAGAAATTCAGAAAAAGTTAGAGGATTATCAGCAACAGCTCAAAGAATTTTTGAAAGCATTCTTAATTATAAAGCAGAAATTATTGTTAGTGGATAATAAGAAAATTATCTGAAAGGATTAATTTTCAGACAGATGAAATAAAAGGAAGAGGCTTAAGTTAAATATCAGTGCAATACAAAAATGCACAAATACCTTCTTCAACATCTGACAAATATTCAGCATCACTGAGTATTTCAGGGGCATTGGCTTTACGAACTGCGTGATTTAAGTAAATAAAATAATTAAATAAAAGCATAGACTATCAATGTGTCAACAAAATAATAAATGTAAAACTATAACAAATGTGCAATGACCATATCTAACTAATATTGTGTGTTATTTGTTTGTTTTTTAAAAAAGACATTTCTTACAACAAAATACTTTCTTTTTTAAAATTTTTTAATACCTTCATCATCAGACATATCAAGAACTTCATTCATGGTTTCGGGTACATTCAATTTGTGCTTTTCTGTAACAGTCTGTAAAAGAAAAAGAAAGTAATTTCAGAGTGGTAGAATATTTTTTTCTTAAAATTCTAGTTATTTTTAAAATTAAATGCAAGGTAGGACATATTTTTATCTGCAGTTAGCAAAACAACTCAAATTTTTAGCTTCTTATTCACTTTCATTTTGAAGGATGCATTGAACTATACATTTAAAAAAGACTAGGGAAGTAGGGAATATTATATTTATGTTTTAAACTATGTTCATATTTTCATAGCAGAAAAAGCATGAGCTGAAAGTCTAGATGATGACATCAAAAGAAGAATCAAATATACTGAAAAAAGTTTTATGTTGGGGGTTTAATCAAAACTCTTTAAGTAGTCATCTAAATTTTGAGCAGGAACATGACACCTCTCTTAAAAGTAAACTTTCCGAGGGAAGTATTTCTCCTTTGACACTAGAAAAATTCTGCAATTTGGGAGCAGGCTGAATCCAAGTGCATTTTTGTCAGAGGTGCCTCAGCATGAGTTGTGTGTTTTTCCCACAAATGAGAACAATTGTAACCACATGCAGGCTAAATGATACCCCTTGAGGGATTTGTGCATGAAAGACACTCAGAAGTGGTTGGATGATTTTCATCCTGGTGTTTATATTGATTCAGACTCAAAGAACAATACAAAAAAAAAAAAAAGCAGGAAAAAAATGTTATGAATGCCTGAAAGCTGTTCCTAGAATACCTGTATCCCATGAATGACATACACATGCACATTTTACTTTCCAGCTGGGGTACAGTTCAACAAGCTCTGGTAAAGTTTAAGGTCACACAAGAGACCCTGCAGAGTTATCATTCAAGGAGTACAGTGGACTTAAAACCAAACCTAACCAAAACCCCACCCCACACCAAAACCCACTCCCCACCTTTATAGAGGTTTTGTGTTTTTTAAACCACCTTTACTTTTCGTCCTTCATATGCTAATAAGAAATCATTAACAAGTTCAAGAGAGCAAAATAGCATTTCCATTTTTATTTATTTTAAAGTATTTCAGGTTTTCCCTGGTCTTATGAATACTCACTTGGCATTTCGTGTTTCTTGGGCTACTGCCATCACTTGATATAGGCAGAAGAGTTGCTTCATGCTCAAACATTACAAAACTTATAAAAAGCCTTGTGCAATTCATTCTGTGGGAATTACTTGCAAAGCTTTTTAACACATTGCTATTAAACTAGCAAAATCACAGGACTTTTCAGGCACTACTGGATTTTTTTTTATTGGTGTTTGAGTTTAAATCAAAGTAAAATTAGCTATGTTCATCCCTGCTTTCATTAAATTTAGCTTTGGGAGTTGTTTAGCCACAAGCCTCAAAATGTAAGTCTCAGCAGTCAAACTGAATTTTTAAGTCACTCAGCTGTAAATCAGATTCCATGTCTAGACTTCCAAAGTCTCAGAATTACACACCGATAAGCAGCATATTCTGACTTTAACAGAAATTATTTCTGGGTTTATCTGAAGAGTAGGTATTTGGGGTTGTACAGGCCTTCCAGCATCTAACATTTCATTTCCTCTAGCACAATTTACAGGCTGACCCACCATCTTCCTACTCTCCATCTACAGATCATAAATAATCAGTCACTTTATGCAGCACAAACTTCTCCAGCTTCTTGGTTATAAAAGCTAAGAATAACTTTGTAATATTATGAGTTCTGAGCATAAAGGCGTGGTTTTACTTTTTCTGCAGCTACCCCGATTGTACACTTAGCAATCATTCAGGTTTTGCTATCCTGTATAATATTCTCCATCAAATTTTTCAGGTTGTGTAAAACTGTTTTGGAATCTTTCTAGAGAGAAATGTGTTCTTGAGAAAACACAGAAGTTGCAAAAAAAACCCCAAAAAACAAACCAAACCCTGTTTCCTTTCTGGTCTATTTCTTTATATTTTATTGCTCTGAAATTTGTCTTCTGTATGGTGGATTTTCTGTAAACTACTTAATTATAGACCACAACCAGGAGAGTCATAGGAAGAAAAGGTACATGCAGTAATAGGACTGAAATCTCAAAAAAAACCCAGATGCTCATCCCAGATGCTCATCATATTGCAACCACCTGCTTGCACAGATAGACCACACAAATGAGTGATGACAAAATATGGAACACACACTATAACTGTTTTCCATCTCTCATATGTCTAAAAATTAATATGTACATATTTATCTTTTTAATCAGGAAAAAAGTAGTTGCAGAAAGGAAAAAGCAAATTTGGAGCCAATGCCCCAAATTTATATTCTTCAGACCCAGTTTGGGCTTTATTACTCTGGTAGTGCATGGAGGTGCCTCACCTCACAAAACTGTTTTCTTCAAAGAGCAATTTGGCAAAACATCAGTGAACAAAAGATCATTCTGAGAAATATTTTGGATTCTGTGAATTTTTCTGATAGCAGGTAATATTTGACCACTGAAAGTCCCTTCAATATATCCTGGCTATCCTGTGCTTCCTGAGAGGCAAGACAGACAAACTGGAGTTCCTGTCCATGTCAGGGAATGGATATCTGGGGTTGCAGGGGCTGACTGTGGCATCTTGCAGAAAATAGCCTTTCACCAGCTTATGAGAGGTGCCAGAAACTGTACAGTGAGGTGCTTTTAGCTAAGTTCCAACCACTTTTTATATTGGAATAGGTTCTCTTAGGCCAAATACAAGCCATTGTACATCAGATCCTTGAGAAATGCTCTCAAAAAGCAGCAGCATCTTGTATATACACAAGTCTTAGGAATGATTTTTCAACTACAAACTTGTTCCCTAAACAACAAGATTTGTGGAGAAACATTGCAGTTATGACCAGTGCTTTACACCATCCATTTTCTGCTCAGCTGGTCCTCTTACTGTGTACGTCCTTATAGTGGCTACTACCTTAAAAATACACTGCTGGTATTTGACTTAATATTGACTTTATACTGCTAAAACAAAATAGGTGACTGGAATCTCAGTAGTCATGTTACTAAACAAAGTTGAATACCCCAGCTTTGGAAAAAAATCTTCCATTCACAACCGAACTAAGATGTACTCACAATTGTAGTCATGGTCTCTTCCGTCACCACCTTCAATGTGTCAACAACTGAAATGTAGCCAAGTCGCTTAGCAATAGCAAGGGCAGTGTTTCCATTCTAGCAATTGAAACATTTATAACAGAAGTTGAAGGTTAGCGAGGAAAAAGGTAGAATATGCTAATTAACTTTAGAAGAATGTAAAATAAAAGAAAAATAAATGTTAACATGTTGGTGATTGAAATAAATATATCTATGAATAGTAGGACATAAAAGAAAGTTTTTAACTCTTTACAGAAATGTGATGAAAATGAAGAGATTTCCAGATGTTTTCTGTTCTAGTTCTGGAAGAGATGATGGTATAGAGGATGTGGGGGCGATGGGAACAGGCTTCCTCTGCTGTTTTCCTCTCCCACCACAAACGTTTGTTTTTTTTCACATTTCCCTTGCTCAAACACAGCCAAGAGAGAGGGGAGAGCTCTGGCCTTGCAGTGGCCCTTGCACTTACCACAGTGAGCTCGTTGGGCGCCGCGCCGTGCTGGAGCAGGACGTTGATGATGTGGGTGTGCCCCTGCTGTGCTGCCTGGTGCAGCGGCGTGTACCCGTTCTGCAGGCACAGGGAAAAGGAAAGGCTGCAGTGGGCACAGCACAAGGGCTGCCTCCACACAGCGAGCCAAGCAGAGGCAGAAAACTCACCTTCGTTTTGGCGTTAACTTTTGCAGAATGTTGCAGGAGGAAGTTAACAATTTTTATGTTTCCGTAGTGGCAGCCAACATGCAAAGGAGTGTATCCCATCTAGAATAAACAGCAGCAGTTAGCAAATGTGAATATCCCCCACATGCCCTGGCAAAAAAAAAATCCAAAACCAAACCAAAAAAAAACCCAAACAACCAAAACCAAACCACCAACCAAACAGATATGAAACAGGAAAAATCCTGTTCAGCTTTATTTCTTTGGCTTATCTGAAAAATCGTCCACCCTTGGAAAAAAACACACTTCTCATGAATGTCAATTCAAGTGCTGTAGTGAATGCTACCACCAGCTCCCTCAGTACCCTTGAGTGGATCCCACCTGGCCCCACAGACTTGTACATCTCACAGTGGTGTATCAGGTCACTGATCATTTCCTCTTGGATTATGGGATCTAGATTCTGCTCCCCACTCCTCTCTTCCAGCTCAGGGGCTGGGTACCTGGTGAACAACCGGTCTTACTACTAAACACTGAGGCAAAGAAGGCATTAAGTACCTCAGCCTATTCCTCATTCTTTGCCACCATGTTTCACTCACATCCGGTAAAGGATGGAGATTCTTCTTAGGCCTCCTTTTGTTGCTAATTATAGAAACATTTTTTTTATATTCTTTTACAGCAGTAGCCAGATTAAGTTCTGTTTGGACTTTGTCACTTCTAATTTTCTCCCTGTATAACTTCACAGTACCCATGTAGTCCTCCTGTGCAGCCTGTCCCATCTTCCAAAGGTTATAAATTCTCCTTTTTTTTTTTTTTTTGCCTTCTGTTCATCCAGGTCAGTCTTCTTCCCTGCTGGCTCATCTTTTAGCATATGAGGATGGCCTGCTTTTGTACCTTTAAGATTTCCTTCTTAAAGAATGTCCAGCCTTCCTGGATTCCTTTGCCTTTCAGGACTGACTCCCAAGGGATTCTCTCAACCAGTCTCCTAAACTGGTTGAAATCTATCCTTTAGAGATCCAAGGTGGTAGCTCTGCTGACCCTCTTTCTTACTTCTCCAAGAACCAAAAACTATCATTTTGTGATCACTGTGCCCCAGATGGCCTCCAGCCTTCACATCATCCCCCAGTCCTTCCCTGTTCACAAACACAAGTCTAGCAGGTGCCTTCCCTAGTTGTCTCTCTCACCAGCTGGGTCAGGAAGTTCTTTTCCACACACTCCAGAAATTTCCTAAACTGTTCCCTCTCTGCCATGTTGTACTTCCAGCAGACATCTGGTAAGTTGAAGTCACCCATGAGAACAAAGTACAGTGATTGTGAGACTTATCCCAGCAGTTTATGTAATGTTTCATGTGCCTCTTCATCCTGGTTGGGCGGTCTATAACAGACTCCCATCATGACATCTGCCTTGTTGGATTTCCCCCTGATTCAAACCTGTCATCACCACCATTAAGCTCCAGACAATTAAAACATTCTCTAACATACAGTTCATGAAACATCTATCTCTAAATTGAAACTTACTACTTTTCTCCATGACATGGAGAAAGGGCATTTTTTCCCCAAACTTCCCCCCACCACACTCCAATCCCACTAGTAACTTGATGGCCTTCTGGCAGGTGCTTTGGATGGCTCACAGAGATGGATTAATGCACTTCTCCCTCTCTTGAGGTGAGTAAGGTGAGGATTACTTTCCCTTCATAGGTTCATAGGTTCACTTGATGGGCCCTGAGATGCCAGAAGGGTCATCTTAGCCAGTGTTCCTATGGGGCTTTACCATTTTGCAAGCAGGCTGAAACTACCCTCTCAGTGTAACATGTTCTTCTGCTACTCTGTGGACATTCCAGTGCAGTATTTGTCCTATGCTTCATTACCAGTTTCTGTGGAAAAATCTAGGCTGAAAAATCATATGAGGAACACAACACTAAGCACATGGTAAAATAAAATGCAAATGTGCACTTCTGTTCATGTAAAAAATTCTGCTTTTGGGAACAGAGTAAGATGTGAGGCTGTCTGAGATTATAATATATATGTGATCACATGTCCATGATGCATGTCTTGGCTCCTGGTGGAGTCCAAACTAGATAGAAGGAAAATATACTACCTGGGATTGAACAATCTGGAACTAGATCTGAAAGTCAGCCTTGTGGGTAGAAACATTGAAAAATGGGCTGGTCTTGTATTGACCAGGCTCTTTTTTGCCTTCATTGGTGTTTAAAGGTGAAAAAATGCCTTTGCCTTCCTGCTCTGTAAAGAAAAATCTGGTGCCCAAGAGGCAGAGGCATACAGAGATAAAATCTGTAACCTGTCATCCTTTATTGTTATGTTCGTGTCAGTGAGATGTGGTCAGGTTAGACAACTCGGTCAAAAACACTAAAGAGACAAGTCCAAGGTCAGCCTGGTGTTCAGGAGCCAGCACTACACCATGTGTTCAAACCACGAAGTCAAAGATGCTCCCCTAGAGGGAAGTCTAAGCAGCCATGGGTTTAGACAGACCATTTTCTTCATGTCACTTTGCCTCTGATATTAGTTC
>VYZS01092153.1:64078-94474 GCA_013400695.1 Neodrepanis coruscans | reverse complement strand
TTTTTTTTTTCTTTTTCCCCGGGGGTGAGTGGTCTGGCAATCATCGGCGACTATTGCCGGGGTCCAAGGACCACATCTCTTCCTCCATCAGCACTAAACCCCTCCCTGGGCTATCAGGAAACGGGAGAGAGGGGCGCGCGTGCGGTTTCTAATTTTTCTTGAGTATCTCTCCTTCAATCAAAGCCGGGCAGAAGCTCGCGCTGCTAAGGGGGTCCTCAGACTGGCCATGTGCTTCTTCTAATTACCCCGGCATCTCTCCGGGGGCCCAGAGAGAGACAAACACTATCTCCAGAGCGTCCTCATCCCAAAACGGGCCCTGGGAAATTTAATTTGTTTGTCTGTTTGCACTTTATTTGTCGGGTTTTTGTGTGTGCGCAAAATAAACTGTGATATTTGTGTGTTTGTGGCTTCTCTTGGAATCTCTTGTCCAAAATCGCTAAATTTCCAGTAAAACCACAACATTTAAGTTTCTGCTGTCTCCAAATATCTTTATAGGCCTCTATACATGCATAAATTTTCTTTTGTCTTTGTGTCTCCCAAAGTACAGCAATGTTAACTGCATTTGGGTTCTGTATATTGTCACAGAATATATACTGACTGTTTATTGCCCTATCTATCTCTCTAATGTATTTCTAAACTCAAATAAGTATTGAGTGTTATACTGCATCTTAGAAATTGTGCCTTTGAATGGACTAAAGTATGCTATTTCTTTTTATCTAATACCTGTTCATTTTAATTTATTTTTTTTTAAATTTTTTCTCACTGTGGAAAATATTCCTTTAATTTCTATTTGGTTTTCTTAGCTGAGAAAAAAGTGAATGAAAACCTCAGGAGTTGTCTTCCTAGGATTACTTCCTAGCAGGACTATGAGGGCTGAAATATTTACTGAACCTTACTGTGCTTTTCTTCAGTCTTTTTCAGTTGGTGTGACTTGAAGAAATGCTATGTTACTTCAGTGATTTGCTATCTTTGCACTCCTGAAAAATAAGGAAGTCAATAATATTAAATAAACTTCTAGTGTTCACCTCTTGTAGACTTCAAGTGCTTCCTGTCTTTATGAAATATGTTTTTCTTAAAATGTAAGCGTTCTTGGCTATAAACTGTGCTGTTTTATGACTTAAAAAGTCCTGGATGTATTTATTTGCCTTTAACAAAGAACAGTTTGGCAATGTGTTAGGTGGCTAACCCTGCAGTGCATGGGGAGAGGCAAAAATTATCAAGAGAATTATCAAGTATTATCAAATTATCAAACCAGTCCAGAGCACTGGGCACAGGGCTGCCCAAGCAGGTTGGTGGGGACTGCAGAGGAGGCAACTTGCATTCTGCTCCTCTGTTAATTTCAGTACCCAGCTAGGATTGAATGGAGAGATTTACATTTTTCCTCAGTCCTTAGCCTGGACTTCCTCTGAAAAACAAGGAGGGCTAGGGCACATCTTTGTTTGAAGAAAGCTACCAGTAAAGATGATTTTTGAGTGATATGAGTTTACTCATTTGTGGAGGTGGGATGCCTGGGTTCAACGTCTTCTTTGCTTAAGGAGGTACATTTCACACTTAGATGAAGTTTCTTTAACTACCAGCTGTTCTGGGTTGGCCTTTTTTTGAACTTCTTTTACTTCACACACACACACAAAAGAATTAATTTCATTGTCTCAGGAACGTGGAAAAGGAGGAATGCCTGGATCACAGAGCAGCACCCAGTGAACCCAGGGAGAAGAAAGCACAGCAGAACTGCCAAATCAGTGTAATAGAAATCAGAACATTAAGGCTCTGTCTACATTAGCATTTTGGTTTGGGTGGCAATCCGATACCGAGACAAATTCCTTGATTGCTTCTAACAGTGGTTAGTTAACAAAGAGGTTTAGGCACACACAAATGAGACTCCTTTCAGAGATAATAACATTAAAAACGGCTTCAGGTGCCCAACACATGCAGTCTAGCCTCTAATGGGAAAATAACAGTCCCAAGCAAAGATTGCTTTTTCCAGCAAATTGAAATCACATGTGTGGGGAGTCAGGACCAGGAAATTTATGAGGTAGAATTAAACCCCCAAATGACATTTATTATAGATGTAGAATTCTCAGCAATTTCTTTGATCTTCTCTGCTCCTCTTGTACTGAAGTTTGGATCCGCAGAGAAATATATTCAGATGACATTGGACCAAGAATGAAAAGTTAGATTTTTGAAAGAGATAGGAAGAATCAGGAAGGAAACTGGATGTTGCCTAGACACCCCTAATATTAGACTAATTATAACGCAATATGCAGAAAACATTTGTTGAGATAGGAGCTATTGAACTGAGACGCAATGGGAAACAAGAAAAGTTTTAAGTAACATTAATTCATTGTAATGTAATTATTTTTAGTTCTGTTGGTTCTTCAACTAACAGCCCTGAATACAAGATAATACATGGCTTTTCAGTGAAGATATAGGCTACATGTATGCTCTTATATTCCAGCTATTGTAAGTATGGGTAATAGAATTTCTGAATACCTTTTGATCATTCCTTTTGATATGTACAGTGTCATTTGCGGAAACTACAGTAATGCATATTTTAAATGCCTGAATGGCCACTTGTAAATGATTTCTATTGTTAAATGTAGTTCGGTATTCAAACGCAAATGAATTATTTAATAGGATTTATTTCAGTAAAATCACTATTTTTCTTTTACATTTACTGTTTTACCTTTTTAGACAGTCCTTAAAAAATCTGGCAATTTAAAATAACACAGGAAAGTCACTAAACCCTATCAGTTGTTAAACAGAACTGGTTTTCACTCACATTGAAATGAAAAGTCCATCTACTGATAAACACAGTGGTATTAGAAGTATTGTACTATATTTTAGAACACTCTAAATCAGATAGCATAATCTAAAATTGCATCTTTAATCATCTGCTTTATCTTCTACTTCTGGCATGGTTTCAGCAGTTAACAAGAGAAGGAACACATAAAATAGAAACAATGCCTAGAAACTCATATTTTCTTGGAAATCTTGATTAAATATGATGGCATTCATGCAATTCAAATCTGTCTCAGAGAACAGTTGAGACAATCAGTTGATATAGGCTTTGGAAAAGAGAGTCTGTTCAGCAACACATTTCCAGGATGACTAGAGCCCTGACAGAGGCTTGCAGAACTTGAGTTAACCTTATTTTCAGGCAAAAACAAGGAGTTTAATCCAATAAGGAGAAATGCAGGAGAAGTCCCTATTTGATAGCAGAAATACCTTGCTCCCAGAATGACATCCAAAATCTAAAGTTAGATGCACAGAAAGAAGAAACATTTAAAGAGAGAGAGATCAGAAATGCAACTACTGAGCTGGGCAGTCCCTAAAGCTGGCTGATGGAAAATGGTGGGAACATCCTGAAATTTTGCCAAAAGGCGCAAGTAAGCACTTGGCTTAGGCAGCAGGCTGACATCTCTGTTTACGTACCAGGCACATAAAATTATATTTCCTAATATCTGTGTAACTTGACCTTTTATCTCCACACCGTATCATGTGAGGGAAATGGAGCAGTTGCTCAGGCAGCATTAAATCTGAAGGTTAGCAGAGTGCAGGTGTAGAGGTTTGAGCCTGGCTGGATCCCAGGTACCCACCAAAGTTGCTTTCTCACTCCCCACTGTAAACAGGCAGAGGAGAGAATATATAAGGTTTCATGAATTGAGATAAGGACCAGGAGAGATCCCTTACTGATCACCATCACAGGCAAAACAGACTCCAAGCAGGGATATTAACTGAATTTATTACTAACAGGATCAGAGCTTAAGAATAAGAAGTAAAATAAACCTTATAAACACCTCCCCCCCACCCCCACCTCCTTCCAAGTTTTACCTCCTCCACCCCAGTGGTGGAAGAAGATGAGAAATGGGGGTTATGGTCAGTTGTTTCTGCTGCTGCTCAGAGAGAGAAGTCCTTCCCCTGCATCCCATGGGAGACAGTCCTCCACAAACTCCTCCAGCTTGAGTCCATCCCATGGACAACAGTTCTACAGCTGCCACATGGATAACTTTTCCACAGAGTGCAGTCCTTCAGGCATAGGTTGCTCCAGCATGGGTCCCCCACAGGGCAATAAGCCCTACCAGGAAAACCTGCTCCATTCAGCATGGGCTCCTCTCTCTACAGGTCAGCAGGTCCCTGTCAGAACCCTGCTCCAGTATGGGCCATGATGTCACAGCATCCTTCGGGCATCCTGGGCAACCTGCTCCATCACGGGCTCTTCTACAGGCTGCAAGTTAATCTCTGAACCCTTGTGGTCCTCCATGGGCTGCAGGGGCACAGCTTCTCCACCATGGCCTTCACCATGGGCTGCAGAGGAACCTCAGCTCCAGCGCCCGGAGCACCTCCTGTCCCTCCTTCTGCACTGACCTTGGTGTCTTCATTGTTATTCACATGTTCTCACTCTACTCTTCTCTGGCTCCCATCTTCATCTCACCCTTAATTTTTTTCCTTCCTTCTTAAATATGTTATCATAGAGGTATTACTGTCACTCCTGACTGCCTGGCCTTGGCCAGTGGCGGGTCCAGCCTGAAGCCGGCTGGCATTGCCTATGCTGGACATGGGGGAAGCTTCCAGAATCTTCTCAAAGAAGCCTCCCCCTATAGCTCCTCCACAAAATGTGGCCACAGCAACCCAACACAGCCGTGAAAGCCACAGGCTCCTTTTGGCTATGCTAAGGAGCTGAGTGTGCTGTGTACAGCAAATTGCTAGATGATTGCATAGGTTCAAGCATTTCAGTAACAATATATGTAGAAAAATCATAAGATAAAATTTGTCATGAAAATGTGCATATCTACATTCACAATTAGAAAATTTAATATATCTTATAATCAACACTGACATTTGGTATTCAAGTACTGGAAAGGGCAAACTGCCAAACCCTGGACCAATTACTTTTAGTAAGGAACAACAAATACAGGCTTAGCTCTTGGAGGATTTTAAATTAAGTCTTAGGAGAAGAATTACTATGAGCTAAGCATGTCATCAAGTAGGAAATGTAACTAATAATTAAATACTATTTTAGAAATATTTCATGTCTGGTCAAATCAGGCCACAGCTGCTAGTAAGCCACAGATTAGAGAATAATATGCCAAACAGTTCAGATGCACATCATATCACCCAATTTCAATCTATTCTTTCATGAGCTTAAACAATATTGAGATAAATTGGAAAGTTTTCCTTCTGCTGCAGCAGTGGAAGAGTAAATCAACTTTTTTTTTCTGTGTAACAAGTTAAATTTTCCACCATAATGACATGATGACATTTGCAATCAGATAAGAGTCCTACCATTCAGAGACGTCATTTCTGTTCTGAGGATTCTACAAGCATACAAGCACACCTGATAGATAAAACAAAAGGTGGCGAAGGACAAGAAAAAAAGGAATGTGGAAAAGTAATACGATACCATTCAACATCAGTCTGTTATAAAGAAACACATTTATATCTCTTGTATATCTGTTTGGTCTAGGACACAATTGGTAAAGAAAGACATTTTTAGATAGTAAGGCTACTGTTGAGATTGCATGATACTGGCCCAGTTTCAGAATCCAAGAATCATCATACTGTGTGTATTTTTTTCTTGTAGCATTTTCTTTAATAAATCTTTAACTGAATTAGAAATGAAATCTTAGCATGTTGTAAAAACTGGCTAGTTAGCTGATTTAGGTTAGTGTTCGGCAGCTTTTCTCTTAGAAATAACATGTAGTTCGACTAAGTCACACATAGACCTAGCAGAAGAATTTGGGGTATAGTTTATTAGGAATTTTCATTACAAGTGGGTTATTAGTGAATGACAGGAGACAGGAGATGTCTCTGTTAAAGGTAATGTAATGATTAGTGAAGCAGAGAAGTCTGGATAATTTTTCTGCATGAGTAGCTAAAATTAATCTTGGTATATGAAATTTTAGTAGGAGATTCAATGCACTTGAGGTTGTGGTTAGATACTGAAACTATAATTCAAACTGTTTAGATAGATAGATAGAGAGAGAGAGAGAGAGAGAGAGAGAGAGAGAAGATAGATAGATAGAAACATGTCTAAAAGAAATTAATATATATATTCCTTTGGATAAACTATTTCTTAAAAATGTCTCACAATCATTTATACAATAAGTGAGACTAGTTTAACTGTCTGAGAATACTACTTCTCACGTCCTTTGTTAATACCCTGACAGCCTAGTATGAATCGGTTTTCCAGCCTCTCAAGCCCTCCAGTCAGCCTTTGGAAATGAGTAACCATAAAATCTGCAGTGCAGTGTGCTTGAATGATGATCAACGTGTCTATGCGTTAATTTGGATAAACTAACTTCACATTTATTGCAACTGCAGTTAACAGGATCCCTTTTATAATGGCCATTTAAGTTTGAAACTGAGGACTCCTTCACAGTGAGGAACCCTGATCTCTTTAGACTTTTAGACTACTGTTTTTCAGTAGCATCCACAGGTAAATCTTTACAATGAAGCTAACCTGTATTGTCTTAGTCTGATCACACCCATGTCATTACCTTTCTCTTTATAAATGTTATACTGTCATCATGCTTTTCTTGGAGTCTAGGCAAGGTTAGTTCTTTAGAAGATTAGATCCATCTAAAATTACCAGTTAATGGCCTCATCATCTTTAACAATAAATAATTTTGGAATGAAACTCTGTCTTTTCACTGCCTTAAGTAAATTATTCTGTTATCTTACTGAAGGGTATCCTGAGCACGAGGTACAAAGAGGAATATAAAAAGCTCCAGCAGATCTATTCTCTAATTCTGGGAATGGATCTTTTGAATTTAGTTCCCAAAACGTTTCAGTGAGGAAAAGGTCAAATGAACCACTTCAAGAACTGCTTTTTCCAATTGTTTCTTTTAAAACTTTCCACTGAGTTTTATATCAGTGCATAAATATTTTTATTCACTCAGAATTATTTTTTTTCAGAAATAATTAATTTAAAAAGTCACAGTTTCTAGTCATAGGGAATATGTGCAGTCATAAATTAGTGGCATTGCACAAGTGGTAGTCATGTTGGTACTTTCTAGCTTATTTCTGACTTTTTGCATTAGTAAAGTTCTTCTAATATAGATTTTGTATGTATAATATATTTTATTATTTCTTCTTTCTTTCCCTAATATTTATTTAGCTGCAGTCTGCAAACTGGCTTTGTATGCTTTTGTGTCTTTAAATATTTGCTTTTATAGGAAGACTCCTATATGTACATTTCTGGAGATGATTCTAATGAGGTACCCCAGCCTTTAGGGCACAGTTCTGTCAGCAGGTGCTCCATATAAAGCAATGTTCAAACTTGCAGGCTATCTTCACAATAGTGTAATTTTCTGGAATGTTTCAGTATGCAGTGGGGGAAATGCTCGCATAGGGCCCAGAGAACTTAAGCATTTCTTTTTCTTCTGAACTAATATTTACAAGTTAAATACCACATGCTTTATAACATAAGTAAAAAGTTAACATTACTAATACTGGTGGCATTGTACTGGCAGTATTTTTATGGTGGTCAATTTTCCTAATTAAAAACATCCCAACAGAAGTCTACTCCTCACTGCCAAAAGTTTGAGTTCTTGTTACTGTTGTGATTACAAAAGCAAAGATGTTTAATGTCAATTTTAAATGAGCTGAATTTGCTTTCAGGTCTCTCTTTTCACTCTATTTTTTAGTTACAAAACAAGAAATAAACCTGACATTACTCACCTTTCTAACTTATGCAATGATTATCCACAGTGGCTGACCATTGAACAAAGACCTCTTTATGTGTTTGTGGCACATATAAAAACACCATGTAATTCATATACCTCTTTTTTTTTTTCTTTTCCTCATGATGAGAAGTTATTAAACTACTGAAGAAACACATTATAAATTCATTTGGTATTAAAAATAGTTTATAGTTATAAAGTTGTTTGCAAAATAGAGTATGAGTTAAAAAACTTTGAATTTCAAATAGTATTTTAAACAGAATAGTATATATCATCTTTCCAAACTTCCTTATTGTGAGTTCATGTTTATACTAGAAGAGATGTTAAAATTTTAGTAAAAAGAAAAATCAAAGAAAATCATCTTGTTTGAAAAGTCATCTCATTTAAAAAGTCAATATGCCAAGAAAAATTTTAGTCAAAATGAAGCAACCTTTCTTTAATATATTTTTTTTTAATTTTGATCAATTTTCTCAAGAAATACATATGACCTTCTAAAGTTTACAGCAGAGATCACAAATTTTTGTCATCTGGTCCTTAGAATAATTGCAGGTCTCAATCCAAAAGTGAATTCTGTAAGTGATCTTTGCTGGAAAGTGTTTTTAAATGATCTTCCAGCTGCTAAGTGTATCAATCATCAATCTACTTTTTGACAGTGTTCTTCCTGGTAAAATCAATATTAAGTCATACAGCTAGTACACAGTTTGAGAGATTTCCATTTCATGCCAACTGCCAGAAGTTATTGCCAGGAAGCAGCTGGGGTGTTGCATGCATAGACAGGACACAGGAGCTGAAGGCAATGGTGGTGAGGCAGGCAGGGCCAGCAAAATCATCAATTATAGAACAGTTTGTGTTGGAAGGAACCTTCAAAGTTCATCTAGTCCAACCCCTCTGCAATAAGACAAGACATCTTCAACTAAATGAGAGCTCAAAGCCCTGTCTATCCTGACTTTGAATGTTTCCAGGGATTGATCATCTACCACCTCTTTGGGCAACCTGTTCCAGTCTTTTAACACCCTCATTGTAAAAGAGTTTGACCTTAAATCTAGGGTAAGTTGACTCTTTTAGTTTAAAATCATTACCCCTTGTTTTGCCACAACAGGCCTTGCTATAACATTGTAGAAACATGTAGAAAGTGGTGATGAAAACCACTTTAGTTTCAACATCAACCATATGCTAGTCACCTCAGCGTGGAGCTGAATTCAAGGTAGTATATGGTAGTACGGAAGGGAAAGTAGTGACTTGCTGGGATGTCAGGTGCTTGCAGGATCCAACTACCAAATAACCTCTTTCAAGAGCCATAGGCAAGGGAAGACCAGAACTGAGAGGGTCAGTTAAGCTGAAATGTGAGGACATTCAACCTGTCAAAGGGTTACTGACACCTGTCATGTAGCTTTGGGAAGCTTATGGTTGAACAAATAGTTAAATGTACTCCCCTTATACTTCAAAATTCCCTTGTACTTAAAAGATCCACTAGAAGATCAGATAATAAAAGACCAGTACTCCATGAATAAAAAAAACCAGCAGATGACCAACTAGATTAAAAATCTGGACCAATGGGACTAAATATTTGAAACTAATTGATAAACATCTCCATTGACAAAGTCAATTAGATTGAGTAATTTACTATAAAAGGGGGATGCTGCTGCTGAATGTTATTAAAATGGACAGGTCTGAATAGGCTATTACCAATAGGTTAATACAGATTATTTATTATGAATCTTCATTTAGCAGACAAGGTCTTTTACAGGTTTATTTTTAAAGGGTCATTTAAAGACAGTAGATGTATGCTTGGAAAGGCCAGATGAGAACCTGATCCTCTGTATTTTTTTTCCACTGTATTTATTCAGGAGACTGATCCAGATAAAGATATCCTAATAACATAGTAATAGATACAACTATTATTTACAGCTAGTAAATTTTATTGTAGAGTGTAAGTACTGAAGATTCTTGGATTAATAACGTTTTTACTGATGTCTTTCATGAGATATTTTAATTTTTTTAAAAGTTCTGTGTGTTTGCAAAGACCACATGAGCATCTACTATTTATGAAATACATTTATAATAGCTTCTCTAAAAAGCTTTTTTCAAGTTCAAAATTTTCTCTGAAACCATATTTTGCATGAAGAGCAAATGGTGATTAAGAATTTTCTTTAAACACTTGTAGAGAAACAAATGAAACATTTTATGCACTTTTCTCTGGGCTTTCAGTTATCCAAAAGTAAAGAATTTACAGATGGTTTTGAAGAAGGTGGGAGGGAAGGAATCAGATATTTATCTAGTTTAGAAATAAAACCATAATGAGATCTTACTGATGGATTTTGTTTTGAAATATAGCAGAAATAAATACTACTCAGTGCATAAGAAATCATAGGTTTCAGGAAATTTGTTGTGAGACAGTTTGAAATCAACAGCAAAGATAAATAGCTGCTGCCTGAGAATGAACTAAATATTTATCACAGTGCTTGTTCTGGGGAAGATGAGGGTGTCATAACCACAAGAGTAGACGCATATACTACTCAGTGGCACAGAATATGGAATAATGACTTTTGTCCTTGACACAAGCACAATACACAGTCATGTCAACATAAGTTCCAGGTTTGGTGCAGCTCATGCACCATGGTGGACCTGAGGAAGGAGGATTCACACCAACCAAGTCCCGTCTGGCAGTCTGAGCCTCTGACTGTAGCTGCACTTCAAGCCCAAACTTATAGAAGTGCCTGACACCCAGATACCAAACGACCCCTGAGTGGCAGCTGTGTTCACTCTTTATTGCTGTTATAAAACAGATTGTCAAGATAAGCTGCCAAAGGCTTCACTACTTATGTAGCCTCAGGCTGATGTCTGTGACTTTCCCCATATCAATCACCAATCACTATTTGTTACCTGTGTTACCACCATCTTCCAGTCTCCTGCCCCAAACTAGATGCAGACATAATAATAAGCTCCTAATAGCTCGTCTGTTTTCTTATTTCTTTCCTGAATGTACCTAAAACACTAGAGCAGGACAGATCAGCCTGTCTCATTTAGCAGTGCTCTTGGCTAGGCATGCCTATGACATTTATCTACACATCTCTGTTCTGTGAGCAGACACCATTACCATCTAACCAGTGAGATCTTGGCAGCTGTGGTTAAAGTCCCATTTACTTGAGCTGTGCTTTCAGATAGGCTTTATCATTGGTTATGCAGTCATATTTGGTCAACATTAAATCAGTCTGTTACCATATGTATTACATGTTACTTCCTGAAAGCAGAATTCCTTATCTGTTATATGCAAAATTTTAAAAGTTATTTAAAGAAAAGAAAAACCCTTGTCCCTTATAAAGAGCCTGAAAGTCTAGCAGGTGGTCTAAAGCTGCCTAGCAATTTTCTTGATGCTATTTTTGCATTTCCTTTGAAATAGCTTCTAGCAAATAGGAACATATTTAGGTACATTGTGAATTTTGGTTTGGGGTAATGTATTATGAGAAGGGAATAAACGACTTTAAAGTTTCAGATATAGGGAGAAACATTGTGATTTTTACCATAGGTAGTCATTACATCTGCTAGGTTTTCTGAGGATTTCTGTGAAAATAATTTCAACTACAGCCGGTCTGATACTTCATAATAAAACAAGAAGATTGATTTCAGTGATCTGAAAACAGAGGGGTAATTATATTCTCATTTTCATGTTCATGATGTACACAGTTCTCCTATCAAACTTAAATGGGTGTAGCAAGTGCAAAAACATATGCAGGAACATGGGGAAAATACCACAAAGCTGTTAGCTTTGAAACTCATTGTCAGATAGCAAATATTATTGCCATTAATCTTAACTTTCACAGCCCATGAGAGCTGCAGGCTAGTCTAGAGAAAAAGACAGGCATGGAATTGTGGCTGTGCATTTAAAGTAACACACTGTACATTGCTAAAATATGTATTGTGATTAAGTTAATATTGAACAGTGAATTTTATACCGTTTTCTGATTTTCTTTTCCCTAGGCAAAAATCAACACTTTTCTAACTGCAGTATCCTTCACAATTCATTTTCTGTAGTGTCAAAAGAGGTGTATTAAACACTCTGGGAGAAAACACAGTCTCTGATATGGGGGCAGCAGGGTGCATATGATTTCATAACAACATTAAAAGCTCATCTTTCCTTCTCTCTCTTTCCAGGAGTTGCTGTGGGAAGGGTGATACAAGTGAGAGTGTACTCCCTGCAGTCGGTTTTCAGAGAGCTGTGAAAAAAGACAGCATGGAAGAGTGCAGGGTGTACTAAGTAACATCTGTTTCTAAATGGATGCAATAACATCCAACCTGCTTAGCACTAAAAGAAACGTGTCAAGTTAAATAGGGTAGCAGTAGGACTCAAGGTATGGCATGTGGAAGTCATGAAACTAAGCAAGTGGACCACTAACTTTTGTAATACTAGTCAACTGCTTAAATTGGTTGGTGCAATCCTGGTGACACGTCCATTTATTAAAAACACAATTTTAATAGTGTGGAAAATGTAGAATACCAGCCGTGTGACAAAATGCAGAAAAGAAATGTGTGAAATTGTGATTTACCGTATGTCTTCATAAGATGTAAGAAGGCTAAGGCTAGACAACAGAGAAAGAATTTTCTCTTGGATTTTGATCCAATGAAAATTTTGAGGGTGAAACTGTACTGTTAAAAATCCCTGAAAATAAAGGGGCAAATTTAAAACCAACGAGAAAGCTGGACTGGAGTTTTAAGGGCTAACCAGAGAGAAATTCTTGTTTATGCTTTCACAGGATTTTTTTTTTTCCCCACAGACTGGGTTGTTTGGTTTTCTTATATCTTTCTTAAAACCATAATGATTTCCACCNTATTTTTTTTAAAAACATAATTTTTTCCCCCCCCCCCCCCCCGGCCTCTTTTGCCTCTTCTGCCACCTTTGTTCAAGTTCAGCAAATGCTGTGTATACATTTTAATTATATATTGAAAAAAACCTAAGTAAAATTTTGCACTGATTTTCATTCCTTTCTCAGAGGAAAAACTGCCTTATTTTTTAAAAAGACCCAATGAAGCCTCAGTGGGGGAGGGAATTGAAAAAGATCAGACAAAGTAAAAATAGATAAAACATAAAAATTAAAGATAGAACATGACACAAGTGAAAAGAAATGCTGGGAGCCTGATTGAAATCAGATGTAATAGAAAAGTTAGATTTACAGGTAATTTGATTAATTGTTTGAGATGAAATTTGCAACTGTGATAATTTAGCCCACAGCTTTCCTTTGTGGCATGGCAACACCACCATCCCTCATCCATATGAGTGCCCCATGCTAAATCATCTCGGCAGGAAACATCTCAAACACATCTTCTGCTTCAGCCTTTAATTACAAGTTTTCTTTTCTCCAAAAAAACTTTTTCTAGAAGAAAAAGAAAATATATATTTTTTCTTCCTGGAAACACTACAGAGACTGCAACATATTGGATAATTAAATTTTTTTACACCAGTAGAAAAACAGAGAGGAAGGACACAAAAAAGAAAATTCACAAATTCTTTTAAGAAAAGACAATATTGTCTCTAATAGAAATTAGATGAGGTTTCAGGAGGCAGTTTTATACTTCCCTGCAGGGAGAAATAGTTTTATACTGTTTTCCACCAAGTACATTAAACATAAGTCTAGCAGCTTCCAACTTTTTAGTTATTCTTCACTCAGTGTTACACGCCGAGCAAAATTTGACTCACTCTATGCTGGTAGTGCTTTTAGTGAGTTGCCATGAAAAACAGCATGATATTTTAACCTAACAGCATGAAAGCATACATTCAGGCATCTCCACTGAAAACAATATAAAATAGGAAGTAGACAATATTACCAGTGCTGTATGTATGATACTGTACCACTAACGAAGTGCTTGTAAACATTACACAATTGCACAACTAACATGCAGATTCTGCATTTTTAAAGTCTGATTTTGTGGAGCCCTTGTGCCTGGCGGCAAACTGCAGCATTCAAGCTACCAGATGCCAGCTTGTTTGGATTTGCTCTTTGGTTTACAGATGGATATTGCTAAGTGGGTGCAGACTATCAGGTTTATTATTTTGTCTCCTTATTTATTTGCTTTATTTATTTTCATGCACAGGGGATAAATAGTTCTCTGTTTAGCTGCCAATAAATCTCTAGGCTGGAGTGTAAGGTGTGACAGTCCTTAGTCTGTATTAATTAAGAGACAAAATCAGATGAAAGAGTGGCTGTGGAAGAAGGGGAATCAGTTTGCTCTTAAGAGAGTGTCTATGAGAATAGTTCTGTTAATGGGGGATGGTTTTGTGTGTATGTGATAGAGGGGTGGAAAGCAGGAAGGGATAGCCGCACTAGGGAAAAGCAAACTATCCAAAGCACGCTTTTCAGAGTTCTTTCATAAAACAAACCCCATGTTTTATGCTGGGGAGAGTAATTCGGAGTAGTATGGTTAGGTATTTGAGTTAACATAAAATACCTGATCTCATTTTGAAATAATATGTTATGCTTTTATTTTTTTTAAGATCTGTTTTGAAATAAAAGTCATCTTCAAATAACTACTTTTGTTCTGAAAAAAAACCACATTAACTCTATTGGCTAAATGCAGAAATTAGCTTTCTTGGGCTTTGAGAATAAAAATAAAGGAGAGAAAAAATAGAAAAAAGAAATTATGACAGTGGAATATCTGCATTATTCCAGGAGGGTCACAGTAAAAATTAACCTATATTTGCAAAGTTCTTTTAAGAAGTAGCACACCATCTCACTAATGTAAAATTCCATCTGTCTGGAAAGACTGGATTATAAACTGAATTATTCTTACACTGCTGTTGGTGTATACAGTTTTAAACCTTGTTCTGAAAAAAGAATAGAAAATGGCTTGCAGTTGGTAACAGGCCCTCTCAAATATGGAGGATTAAAGTCTCCCTTGAGACTCCGTTGGCAACGTTTTCTCAAAACAAGTAGAGCAGACTTCATCTCACATCACTTTCAACTTCTACAGCATAGATAGATCTAGATGAGACAGGTTCACTTCCCTTTACAGACAGTGCAGAGAGAGAATTGCAACTTATCTCACCTTGTGATAAAAAAAATGAAACGATTAAGTGACCTTTTAAGAAAATGGCTTCTTCCTCCTCATCTCCTTACAGAATTAATGGTCAGGAGTAGATATTTATATTATAGACAAGCTGTAGACATTTACATTATAGACATATGCATTTGGTTTAATATATCCCCCTGTAATTTCAGGGATTTCTTAAAGATGTAACAGTGTTCTCTGTGTTCTGGGGGGCTTTGGGAGTAGCCACAGTCCATCACTGCTGTGGTGTAAGGCTACTGAGCCTAGTTGGCAGCAGAGCTGGAGGCACTATGCTGGTTTTGGCTGAACACACTGTTATAAAAATTAAGACCTTCTGCAGTGGGTTAACCTTGGCTGGATGCCAGATAACCACTAAAGCCACTTTCTCACTCACCTCTGCAACTGGATGGGGAGAGACCAGGAGAGACTTAACAATCACCATCACAGAAAAAACAGACCCCAAGTGGGGATAATAATTAAATATGTTACTAAGAGAATTGAAGCAAGACAATGGGAAGTAAAATAAATCTTATAAACACCTTCCCCCCACCTCCACCTCCTTTCCAAGTTCTACCTCCTCCCCTCCAGTGTTGTAGGGAGATGAGAAATGAGGGTTATGGTCAGTTGTTGTTTCTGCTGCTGCTCAGAGAGGACTCCTTCCCCCGCTTCCCATGGGAGATAGTCCTTCATGTACTTCTCCAGCTTGAGTGCATCCCATGGGCAACAGGTCTTCACAAACTGCTGCAACACGGGTTCAGTCCTCCAGGCATAAGTTGCTCCATTGTGGGTCCCCCACAGGGCCACAAGTTCTACCAGGAAAACCTGCTCTAATGTGGGCTTCTCTCTCCACTGGCCAGCAGGTCCCTGTCAGATCTCTTCTCCATTATGGGCCTCCCATGGTGTCACAGACTCCTTGGAGCATCCTTCTGCTTTGGCATGGGTCACCTCCACAGACTGTAGGTGGATCTCTGTACACTCATTAGCCTCCATGGGCTGCAGGGGAACCTCAGGTCTAGAACCTGGAGCACCTCCTCCCCCTCCTTCTGCATTGACCTTGGTGTCTGCAGAGTTGTTCACCTTCTCACTCCTCTCTTATTTGGCTGCAATTTTTATCTGCCCAAGAACTTTTTTTCTCCTTAAGTATGTTATCACAGAGGTGTTACTATCAGTCTTGACTGGCTCAGCCTTGGTCAGCAGCGGGTCCATCCTGGAGCTGGCTGGCATTGACTCTGCTGGACAGGGGGGAAGCTTCTGGCAGCTTCTCACAGAAGTTACCATTGTAGTCCCCGTGCTATTAAAATCTAGCCACACAAACCAAATACATTTGGGTAGACCCAGAATGGAGCCAAATTTGTAGGACAGAGTAGTATCACTTTAAATATTTTGTAAATCTGCTACTGATGTTTATCAGAACTCATGTTTAAGGACACTCCAAGCTCCAACTGATTTAGAAGTGATTAAGCCTTGTGTTTTGCATATCTCCAATAAGCATTGTCATTCTGATCCCAGCATGAGTCTCATATTAAGTTTGCTTAAAGAGTAAAAAAAGTTAACACCTACAATATTTGAGATATTTGAACTAACCCCCCCTCCACCTTCAAGTGAAGTAACAGCAGTACATCTTTGAAGTTTTGTCATTGGCTTGGCAACAACACTGTGATATGTCTGACAAGTTCTTTTCTGTATAACAAGAATTATTCATCAATAAATCTTTAGGGTTCTATAGAAGAATAAATTCTGTTGATTCTGTTTGTAATTGTATACGGTTTGGAAGCCACTGGAAGATGATCTCTGGAATTCCTTTAGCTTTGCCTCCAAAGAGTTTATACTACTACACTTGTTAGCTCTCTTTTGATGTCATAAATTATTTCCATACTGTATTGCATTATATTAAAGGATGCTGAAAGAAAATCTCATAGGTTAAGACAAATAAAAGCATTCTTTGGAAAGTATAGGGATGGCAAGGATTCTTCAAACTTGCCTGAGGAAAGGAGAGTTGGGACAGGCTGATCAACAAAACTCTCAGCAGCATGATAAGATGTGGTAGGTGCTTGGAAGAGAGCAAAGGAAACTGCTGCTGTAGAAAAGAATAGGCTGAATGGAGCAGCAGCAAGCGAATTTGCTTGTCAATAATGTTGTAGATAATGTGTTACAGTAAAGAAGATTGGAGGACACAGGACAACAAAAAGCTGACTGACAAATAGTATATAGTCTCTTCATCAGGGACCACTAAGGTAAAAGCAGACATCCTGTATTGGGGCTTTTATGAGCAATTTAGAAAGTTTTCAAGGCATTATCATTGCCAAAAAAGCAAATGACAACTTCCTTTGTTGCCCAAAATGCTAAGATGCCTCTAAATGCAAAATTTCTTTTTAATACTTCAAAAATGAAACATCTGATTTGTGAGACACATGTTTTCATTTTAGAAATTATTCTGTGAAATTTATGATTAAATTAAAAAAACTCATGGGAATTTTACATACAATTGCTACTGTACGTTCTTCAGGCAAGTTTGAAGAAACCTCTTTTTGCAATAATTTCTTAAGTACCTGGAGATATCTATTGCATTCTTCTCTAAGGAAATCCAATTCCCTTTTAAGTCTTTCCTTCAGGAAAAAACCTTTCAAAACCTTGTATTTCTGTTGTTCTTTCAATTTGTTCCAATTTGTTGACATCTTTCTTAGTGTAGCATCTAAAGCTGGAGACAGTATTCCAGCTTAGATTTACCTTGCACTGACCAATGAAAATAATTGCCTTCCATAAGATAACAATGGCACTCAATTATGTAATTTCTTTTTTACTTAACAAAGTGGCCACTGAATTTTTTTGAGTCATCTATGGTTTGCTTGCTGCCTGGGAGGAGAATCCCTGCTTTCCTTGTTGGTCTGTCTTATAAAAGTTTTCCTAATTTTGTGTCCCCTAACAAGTGTTATTTCTTTCATTCTTTTATTTTTCTGTTTTGTATCTATCTTTTGTATATATGTACACATATATATTTTCTGTGAGATTGGGTCTTAGAGAGAGGGACAGGTTACACACCAATCTACTTAGTTTCAAAATTTTGTTGCAGTAATGGCATACAGTTTCATGTCTTTTTTTCTGTATTAAAACAGTGTTCTTTTGACTTAATAGTGACATTTTTCAAAACTAAGGCTTTTTCCGAACCTTTTCTTTCCCTGCCTGGGGTCTATTTAGCAATTCTCTACACTGAAATTTGTGTTTGTTTGAAGAATTTATTGTTCCACTGCTCTCATTTGTTCTCCACCTTAAAGTCACAAACCATTGCTTTGCAATCAGATTAATTCATTGTTATTTTCTACACTAGAAGTTAATTCTTTCTTATTCAAAACATACTGTAAAAGACCTGCTCTTAATTGTCACCTCTAACTTTTGCAAACTTAATTTTTTTCAAACACATACTACTGTATATTTCTTCCCAAATATGGTGGTAAAGACATCCATTACATTTTTTGTTTCACCTGATAATTCACAAATAATCTTGTTTCAGCCCACATATTTAATTATTTTATTAAATATGTATAATTAAATCAATCTTGATTTATTCTATTTTCAACAACATGGTTTCAGCAGATATTTCTCTCAATTCTTTATAAACATCAAAAAACCTGAGTGGCTAGCAATTGTTCAACAAATGCTGAAACAACAAAAAAAGCAGATGGTGCACTCATGCACTTGTTTTCTTCAAGTAAAACTTTATTCCTACATTGATTTCAGACAGTTTATCCCATTTTTTCCCCTCTGGTTCTGATCAAGCAACAGTATAATTTCTATAATTATACTAATTTTTCCTGTTTTATCCCCATACCCAGGGTATGGACACATAATTTTGCCCACGACTCCATTTAAAGATGCCGTTATTTTGCCCTAATTCTATGAAAAGGGCCTCTATCTCTTTTTTTTTTTTTTTTTGTAAATTATTTGTGTACATTTTACTAAGTTGCCAATTTTTCATTTAATACCAGATCTGCATCAGCAAGGACTGCTGCTTTCACTTAATTTCTTCCAGGTATCATAGAATCCTAGAAATCCTAGAATCTCTGTTTCACCACTCTGTTGCACCTCTTTTCATCATAAAAAATTTCTCTCTTGTATCTAATATAAATCTACCTTCTTTTACTTCAAAACCGATAACTTTTGTCCTATATCAATAGGCTCTGCTAAAGAGTTTATCCATATCTTTCTTGTAAGTCCTTTTTTGGTACTAGAAGGCTGCTATAATGTCTCCCTGGGAACTTCTCTTCTCCAGACTGAAAAACCTAAATTCTCTCAGCCTTTCTTGGTAGGAAATATGCTTCGTGCCTCTGATAATTTTTTTGGCAGTCCTATGGATCTGCTCCAACATGTCCACACCTTTTCTCTGCTGAGGATCCCAAAACTGGATGCAATTCTACAGATTGGGTCTCACCAGAGGGGAGTAGAAGTGCAGAACCCCTCCCTCGACATGTTGGCCATGCTGCTTTTGATGCAGACTAGGATGCAACTGTCTTTCTGGCTGGCTCATGTCCAGCCTTTCTTTTATCAGCACCCCCAAGTCCTTCTTGGCAGAGCTGCTTTCAATCCCTTCATCTCCCTGTCTGTATTGATATCAGTTGTTTTGTATGTGCACTGTGGCATATTACAACCAAAAGTAAAAATGTTTATGCTGGTCTTAACTGAGATGATGACCCCCTCTTTGTACTCTGCTGTGCCAACTTCTGTGCAAACTATTGCATCTGTAAGCTGTGCTTTAGGGCTATGTCTTTTATAAGCCTCTCCTTAGCACCACCTAAAACTGTGTTTGACTGTCTGAAATCAGTGACAGCTTCAACAAAGGCTTCAGGTCAAGGGCAACTGACTGAGCTCTCAGGAGGTGACAGTTTTCCTTGTCCTTACTTGGCAGCAGCAGGTACCCTCAATTTTCTCAGACTTGAAATCCAGTCATTCCTCAACAATCCTGGACCCTGTCCCCAGAAAGTCCAGAAGCTCCCAAAGTAGAACCCAGAGATGGCTGGGTTCAGAACCCAGATGCAAACTACTCTCTGTTAGTTACATTTATCAGTGAAGGGTACATACCATGTGTATAAAACACTTCAAAGCAAGAAATGTGGTCCTTCTTATTGAAAAGAGTGTAGAGCAGATCGCAAGTTGGAACAATCTAAGCATTTAAGTATTGTCTTGTTTCACTAGTCATTGCCTGTTGTAGCTTATGAAAAACGGTCTTTGGAGAAGCTAAGAGAGGATTCAGAAGCCTCACCTCCAGACTATCTTTCTGCACTAACAGTTTGTTTGGTTTTTGTTTTTTGAGAAATCTTATGCTCATTTCCAATCTTTTTGCAACAATTTTGGTCAAACAGCACATCCCATAGCCACTCTCACTATAGTATGATGTCACCTCCAGTAAAACCTGATGTTTGTGGCATTCATGTCACCTTCTTTATTGCTTTAATATTATCAGTTTTAAAATTCAGTCTTTTCATAGAAACATCCAGATTTTATCGGTCCAAGGTTTCATCTTGCTTTAACAGCAGCAAATAGCATATGCTTGAATAAAATATATCAATAAAAGGATCTATTAAATATCCTTCCTTAAATGCCTTACTGACTTCTGGCAATCGATAGTTTAGGGATTCCTGCTGACTGTCTAATTGCATTGTATATATATCTTTACCACCACTCTACAAATTCCAGTGCAATAATGTGAAATAGTATGAAAATGGGAGGATCATTCACTGAGGTACTTTTTACACAGTGTGATATCACTTGGGAATAGAGTATAACCATGTACATGGCTCTTTTCTTGGTTGCTGTATAATACAATAGAAACATAGGCAAGAAAACCGCAACATTTTAGCTATTTCATAGTGAAAAATAATAACCAATGGGCATGGTAAATTAATCAAAAGATGATTAAAGATAAAAAATTTCTATTTTTAGTTTTAGCCATATATATATATTTAAGTATAGATTAAATGCTTTATAATTGATGTGTACTTGATGGTTGCAGCCAGAAATTACCGTAAAGCCAAGAAGTTGCAGGATACGTGTAACTCAACTTGATAATATTCAGGGAAATATTACACGAGGTGTTGAGCACAGCCTATGAAAGCAAATATTTTAAAAATCCTGAAGCAGCCTAATATTAAAAGATGAGAGAATGCAATTACTTCAGTTCATGCCAAACTGATGTAAGTTTGCTGGTTTAGATTGTGAACTACAAGATACTCTGTAAAAAGCAAAAATCAAGTAAATGACAAGAAAGTATAATAAATGTAACTGGAAATTAAATGGAACTGAGAATTAAATAGCTAGGCCAGATTCTGCAAGAGCCTGTGTATTTTTTATCTGGTGCTGAGCATTCCTGACACCATTACAGCCATTGAGTTCCTAATGAGTTTACACCTGTCATGGTTTAAGTGCCCAGAAAATACCTTTGATATGTAACTGTGTTGAATCCTTTTCAATTTTTTTTTGGTTTGTTTTCCTGGAGCGAATTCAGGGAAGACGCCAAGTCAACCACATTGCCAGGCGCAGATGCGCGCCTGTGGTCCCAGCTGCTGGGAAGACTGAGCCCGGTGGGTCACTTGAGCCTGGGAGTTCTGGGCTGCAGGGCACTGTGCTGGGCAGCCACCACCAGCAGCACAGCTCTGGGGTGGCAGTGGAGAGCCAGGATCACAGGCCTGTGGCAGCGGAGCATCAGCCTTGGCCCAGTCTGTGGCAGCCCTGTTGCGGCACAGTGGCAGCAGACAGCCAGGAATCTCCTGTCTGTCCTGGAGTGGCATCATATGACCTGGTGTGGGCGCTGCCATGCTGGTGATGTGGGAGGGCAGAAGGCAGGTGAGACAAATGGCTCAGAGCTGCATTTCTATTGGACAGAGGCAGAAGAAAAGCGAAGGAGTTGGAGAGGTTTCTAAAAGGACTGGCGGGCTCTCACCCTGGCTCTCTTTCTCCTGGTGACTGTTGCAAGAGGAGGCTCGTGTTGCAAGAGGAAGTTCAGCTGTCTCCTTTGAACTGCCTGCCCTTCTCATCCCCAGCCATGGTTTGCCTCCTGGGTTTCCTGCATTGCCCTCCCCGATCTCGGCGAGCCCCCAGTGGCAGCGGGATCCTGCACTCTGTTTTGCCGCTGAATTCTTTGTTAGAGTTTTAAATCTGTTTGGGATTTTGGGGGGCTGGTGTCTGGCGGGGTGGTTGTTTTCTGGGTTCTGGGTGTTTGGGTTCTTGTGGTCATATGTTGGGAGCGTGGTTCTCGGATGTGGGGCGTGTGGGCTTGCCTTTGCGTTCTTATTCTTGTTTCATTTTCCTGTGGCTGGGTACCATATTTATATGCATACATTTTTCATTCATATTTTTATTTTTAATTAATCTTGTTGCATTCCTCTAATGAGCTCTCATCCCAGTTGTGGTTAAATAGTCCTCCCACCGCCTCAAACTGAGGCAACCCTATTTTAAATACTTTGCAATGGAAGTGATCATCACTATATAATCTCATTCTTGTAATGACTGCCAATACAGCCATTATGCTAATGAGACAGCTAGAAATTAGAAGAGATAAAAGGAAAAAATTATATCTAAAATCCAAAGCAGTTTTAATGACTCTAGTTTTAGTTTAATTATATTCCTCCAAAGAATTATGACTGAATTAGGAAGAAAAGAGAGTAAATATTGTAGATTAAAGAAGAAAATGCTTTAGTACTCATGTAGATTCAAGGGCCATTCAGTATTTTAATTTATGTTTTAATACTGAACTTAAGTATGTCCCCATACTGAGAGATGTTTTGACGTCAGAGTACTTTGGTAAACTACATGCCAATATGATAATTAATAGGGAAAATATAATATGGCTAAGAGAAAGCTTATGAGTTGAACAGGCAGAAAATCACAAGAAACAGAAAAAATAAAGAGAGAGAGACTTAAAATTGTTTGCTTGAAAATTAAGATTAAATTACAAAACAAATTAGTAAAGTATGATTGAACACGGACAAAAGTGAAAATATTAGCATGGTTCTAAGATGTGTACATGGCCAGTTTCTATGGTCAAATACCATAGAGAAGATCGTCATGAACCCTTTGGACACTAATAGAGCATAGTCCATCCAACCTCGAAATGACCCTGAGGAAACAACTAGAGATTTTTGTTTTATACCCTAAAGAAAATCTTATAGTGACTTGAGAGTGATCTCACATAAATTAGAGTTGCTTCGCTATCAGGAATGTTGTTATCCAGCATAATTTGGACCATCACTCAGAATTACACACACAGTGAATTAACAAGGTTGGAAAAGACTGTAGAGATCATCAAGTCCAACCTATTACCTAACTTATCAACCTACCCAACACCATCCTGTCATCTAAACCATGTCACTAAATATACCATCCAGCCTTCCCTTAGACACATCCAGGGACGGTGACTCAACCACCTCCCTGGTCAGCTGTTGTGGGTTGAAGCTAAAGTGGGTCTTTTTCCCTCCCCCCTCCCCGCCCCCCGGTGCGGGCACCCGGCCGGCTCCAGGTCGGCTGGGGGGGACGTACGGCGGGCCAGGCACCAGCATGTGCGGTGGGTCTTCCGTGCGCATGAAATAGAATGGAGCCGGTGGTAGCCCTCCCACGACGGGGAGCCGCCGCGGCATGCAGCTGGGATGGCACGGGTCAGGGTGACCTGGGGACAGTACCAGGACCCCCTGGGACGGCAGGCGGGGCCATGGGGGACTTGCACCCACAGTCTGGGCTTGGCGCTCCACGCATGTGCGTGGAGCCTTTCACTAGAGGCGGTTCCCGGGCGCTGACCGTCCAATCGAAGGGACAGTTCATGCCCGGGGGGCACCTGCGCCTGCGCAAAATTGGTCCCCTATAAAAGGGGGAGAGTAGCAGCCATCTTCCTCTTTTTCCGGCGGAGCTGGTCAGGATAACATCTCTACTCGCCTCTGTGCTGAGTGTTACCCCCGTGCGTGGGCCGATTGGCAACTCCAGCAACAGCGGCACGGATTGAGGACCGCATCTTTCCATCAACAGTGGTATTCCTTCCCGGGGAAAAGGAGGGTGGGCGGTTGCGGTTTTCTAATTGTCCTGGTGCCTTTTCAGGAGCCTCGGCAAAGACCTAGCGCTACCCTAGAGGTTTCCTATTCAGCCGCTGGACCCGGGAGAGCTTAATTTGTCTGTCTTTGTGCTTTATTGTCGGTTTCTCTGTGTGTGTAAAATAAACCTTGTTATTTTGTTTCTTTTTTTTGGGTGTGTGTTGCTTCTATCGGATCTCTCTTGTCAGTACCATGCCTCCTAGTGGTAAAACCATGACAGCAGCACATTCCAATGGGAAATCTCTCTCTTTGTGTAAAATCAGATGCTTCCTGCAATAGTCTGCATCATTTCCAGGAAAGTGAAGTGGTGCAGAGGGATTTGGATGCCCATTTTGACTTCATTCTGACAACTGGTTCTTGATGTGAAGTCTGATTTGGGAAGATCTCTTTCTTTAAGAAAAGATTTTGCCCTGCAAAACTCCAGAATCCAATTCTTGTTCATTAACTTCTCTTCCAGCAACTTTGCAAAACTCAAAACTCTGGACTTCTAACATGATTTTTTTTTTGTTTTAATGACAGCTTTCCAGGTGAGATGACTAGTCCTGAGTCATATTCCCATGATGTCTGTCATTCCATGACCTCAACCATTTCCAGCATCCTAGCCTGTCACATCCAGAAAAATTGGAAAGCTTTTGAATACCTCTCAAAGAGCCATATCGGTAAAATGCTGGCAATAAATAGAACTTGCAAATGGCATGAAAATTGATAAAATAAACATAGGCTGCAAGAACAAAGGCCTTAAACAATGAACCGTTAAATTAGTCTAAGTGAGCTTAAATGGAAAGTTAGAGGCAGTTGCCACATTACAGAACTCTCCAGTTAATCAGTTTTGGTTTCTTGCTCATGTTATTATCCTGCATGAGGCCAAGGTGGGACCAGGACAGTGATAAATCTGGTGTCACACACAGGAAAAAAAAAAAAAGGAGAAAGCTTAAAAAAAATTTTGCAAAACACTAGAAAACTGTATTGCTAAAGACATCCAAATAAAACTCCAACTAAGTCTTAGAAGATGAAGTCTATGTTATGTTTGTGCATTTCATCAGATCTAGTTAGTTTTCAAAAATGAGTCTAGATTAGTGATGATATACAGAATATGTCTGTATATCAGACATATATATATATATATATATATATATATATATATGTATGTATATCAGTCAATAAGTTTCAAAGTTTCAAAGGGGAAGTTTAAAAGGGGAATGCAAGTTTCAAAGGGGAAAACCCATACATTTTGTGAGTCTCACCATTATGAGAATTAGGCTTGCTTATAAGAGAAAAAGGACAGTTAAAAGCACTATAAAAGTCTGTAAGCTAGGAAATCTGATTTTCATATCTGTGTAAGATAGCACAGGAATTAATGAGCTTAAATTGCAGCAAGAAACTCTTAGAGATCAGGAGCAGATAAGAAAAAAAAAAAAATCAGAAAATTTCGTTGCAATAAATATATTGAACTGCTGTGCTTAGGGGCTCNTTTCTTTTTTTTGGGTGTGTGTTGCTTCTATCGGATCTCTCTTGTCAGTACCATGCCTCCTAGTGGTAAAACCATGACAGCAGCACATTCCAATGGGAAATCTCTCTCTTTGTGTAAAATCAGATGCTTCCTGCAATAGTCTGCATCATTTCCAGGAAAGTGAAGTGGTGCAGAGGGATTTGGATGCCCATTTTGACTTCATTCTGACAACTGGTTCTTGATGTGAAGTCTGATTTGGGAAGATCTCTTTCTTTAAGAAAAGATTTTGCCCTGCAAAACTCCAGAATCCAATTCTTGTTCATTAACTTCTCTTCCAGCAACTTTGCAAAACTCAAAACTCTGTACTTCTAACATGATTTTTTTTTTGTTTTAATGACAGCTTTCCAGGTGAGATGACTAGTCCTGAGTCATATTCCCATGATGTCTGTCATTCCATGACCTCAACCATTTCCAGCATCCTAGCCTGTCACATCCAGAAAAATTGGAAAGCTTTTGAATACCTCTCAAAGAGCCATATCGGTAAAATGCTGGCAATAAATAGAACTTGCAAATGGCATGAAAATTGATAAAATAAACATAGGCTGCAAGAACAAAGGCCTTAAACAATGAACCGTTAAATTAGTCTAAGTGAGCTTAAATGGAAAGTTAGAGGCAGTTGCCACATTACAGAACTCTCCAGTTAATCAGTTTTGGTTTCTTGCTCATGTTATTATCCTGCATGAGGCCAAGGTGGGACCAGGACAGTGATAAATCTGGTGTCACACACAGGAAAAAAAAAAAAAGGAGAAAGCTTAAAAAAAATTTTGCAAAACACTAGAAAACTGTATTGCTAAAGACATCCAAATAAAACTCCAACTAAGTCTTAGAAGATGAAGTCTATGTTATGTTTGTGCATTTCATCAGATCTAGTTAGTTTTCAAAAATGAGTCTAGATTAGTGATGATATACAGAATATGTCTGTATATNAAAAAAAAAGAATCAGAAAATTTCGTTGCAATAAATACATTGAACTGCTGTGCTTAGGGATACTACAGAGTCTCTACTGCTAGAGGTCTTCAAAAACTGGTTAGATAAGCATCATCAAAATGTTATTTAGTCATTAAGCATAACTGTGGCAAAAGTGAAATTCATAGATAATCATGCAGACTTTTTCGGTCCTTAGATCATTTTTGGATATATTTTTAACTAGTGATCTCATGTGGGAAAAATATTTAAAAGCATGTATTGTTAATTAAATTATTTGTTTCAGGTAACCCAGCACAGTTTCTGTAAAATGAAATTTAAAACTAATACCTGAGACAAGAACAAAAACTGACCTGACAACAGCCGTTGAAACTTAGGAAAGTTTCTTATATTTGCATATATATTTTTTTTTTTGCTCCAGTAGACAAGAATCAGAACTAAACAAGACCTGAGCAGGATCTGAACAGATTTTAATCCAAATTTAAACATTTACAGTGAAGAAGATGACAAGAATGAGTCGGGGACAAAGATGTGAATTAGGATGTGTAATGGGATAATAAATCAGATTTAATGACAGAATATTTCTGTGCAAGCAAGAGAAAGCCTAATAATGCTGGCAAACTAAAACAGTGAACAGAAACAAAATAAAATTGTTTTGATTTGGGCATCAAGCAGAGAGAAGTAAAAGTCTATCTTTTCATGCCAAAGAAATTAATTTAATCCAAGTCACAGAACAGTTTTTAACTTTTTTTTGCAGAAACAAATTCCTCAGCATGGAAATGCCATTGAAGACTGAACAAATGTGTCTCCTGATGTTACACAGTCTTCAGCCCTCTCTAGTCCACCCCCACAACCCTTCATTTGGGAGAAATTTGAGGCAACCCCTCCTACTGTCCTTTTTCTTCCAATGAGCAAGAAACAGATTCCAGATAGGTATTAAGCAGTCTTGAGATACTGAGTTAATTTTGTTTGCTCTTATTGGTTGGGGGTTTTTCCTACAGTGAAAATTCATTTGTTTTCAGTAAAGAAATTCCCTTCCCTTACCACCTCCAGTTTTCTTTAAGTAAGACCATTTGTTTTCAGTAATGCTGAATTTTCTTTCCTCTTGCAAACAAGTTCACTTTTTGCAGCTAGAGTACAAACAAAAAATGCTCACCAGAATAGCTCATCTCTACTTTTTCCCTCATTCCCTCATACGCTCAGCCCATTTCCTTCAATGAGCCCAGCAGTGGCATGCATATGCTTTTATACATTAAAGATAAAGAGAAGTTAATATTCATCTGCATGCTGCCTGCATTGACAGAAATCGCAGATTCAGAAAAATTATGTTTATTTTTCTTAGCTTGAAATTTTCTGAATTTCTCAATAGATGATAACACTTCAAGAGGTTGCATAGTTGAATTTATTAATTTTTTTCCTTGTGCCTTCCAACAATTATTTTTGTGTGTAACTATGGGAATACATCTGCCTTTTCCTCTAAAAAGAAATAATAGTCTTTCTTTTCTATGCATACACTCTCAATTATACTTAATGCTTCTTCTTTAACCTAAATTGACCTAACTAACCGTTCTCAACAAGAAGTCCCTTGTGGAAGCAACAGATAATGAGCAATAAACCTATTGTCTAATCAAGATGCCAAAAATCTCAAACTCCTTACAGAAATATGTAACCTTTATTTTGTGTAGGAGTGTTATATTTCTGTGGTACTATATAACCCTCATCTTACAAAAAGACTGTATCTATGTTTTTTTATGCAAATGCTTTTCTTTATATTTTTAAAACTGACAGCAGTGGGAGTTTTGCTTTTGAAGGTTCTGATTTAAGGAATACAATACCTAGGTCCTCAGAACGGATCAAGATACAAGAAACAAATATGAATACATAGAGAAATCCAAAAGACATCTGCATATTCTGTATTCTTCTGTAGAAGTGCAGTGAGGATTTTATTGCTCTCTTTCATAACCAGTGTAATTCATTTTGCAATGCTGCTTCTGACTGATGTCTGAAAACATCCGTCCACAGCTGAGGGAATATTGAGCAGAAAAAAACAATGAAGATGAGATGTTGGATGTCTCCTCTGTAGTACAGACCATATCTGAACAACTCTTTGTGCTCAGACTATTCAATGTTGCCTTTCTTAAACAACAATGGACAATTATGGATTCTTTGCTAACTTTCATACTTGGTTTTGAATGAGCCAGAAGACAATCAATTGTGCAAACATCAGTATTACTCTATCATTTGTCCCCAAGATCAGCTCAGTAATCTGATTTCTTACTATCTGTTGTGACTGGTTCAACATGTCTTCAGTAAATAATAGCAAGAGCAGAAGTCCAGAGGTCAATTTATGCTGAAAAATCTATCCATATTTAATTGCAAATTGTCTACATAGATGGTAAAAAGTGCTATGAATTCACTAAATCTAAATTAGTGGATTGGTTGTGTTAAACATTTTTTTTTTCCCTGAAATGTGTTGTTATTTCCAGTATGTTTCCACCTTTCTTGTTCAAGTTGCTAAGCCAAGTGAGAGCCTGATTATCTGATCTGGTTTTGTTTTTATGTACTAGCTTATGTTTGTCTTCTTTGAAACTATAATCCATCTTCTTGAAAGCCTTCTGCTTGCATCATCACTGTACTGAAATTTTCCGTATGATTTTGCAGGATGTTACTCTGGTATTTCCATCTCCCCAGATCTCTTCATTCAGTTACTTTATTTTTTTATCCAGGCTATCATCTGCTGAACTGAACATCCCAGGCTGGGGATGGAAGGTGGGAAGCTGTACTTATTTATACCGGGAAAAGCCTAGTTTAAATTTCTTGAGTTATTTGAAGATCTGAGCATCAGATCAAACTCAGCATGGAAAACTATGTCGACATTTATCACATGCATTTTTAAAGTCCTTTTGAAAGTTAAATCCTAGCAGGCAAATTCTGCACCAAGCAGGTTATATTAGAAGTTCAGGACAAAACAGATGATTTGGGGGTGGGGACACTACAATCCTGTCACTGGTTCCCACTATTACTTTAAAAATAGTTCTTCCTAAAACTTTGCAACCATTCTCTGTTTCCCTCTTACTGTAACCTAAATTGTTCTATTATGAAAGAAATGTAGATTAAAAGCCTTCCACTATCCCTCAAGTAAATCCTTCAGGAGGCATCTGAAAATCCTAATGACCTCTATGGTTTATATTACCCTGCAGAAACAGCCCCTTGTGGAAACACCAGACAAATTCAATTGCAGGCCAACAAACTTTTAAGGTGTGTTAAAGATGAGAGGATAACCTGTGTTAACTAACTATGAAGAAATTAATTTATTTTATCTAGTACTGTCAATATTCAGTTTCAATATGCTATGATTCACATGCTTATTTAAAAGTCAAGGTTGAGTGTGAAGTTGTCTCAAGATGGCAAAAGTTTATTCAAGCAAAACAGTCTATAGGGGAGCAAAACTGAAAATTTCTACTGCATTTTTCAAGTATTTCATGACCCAAACTTCAGCAACCTTTTAAAATCCTTTAGAAGGGACAATTTCTCCACTGTTATCATGATGTAAATTATTAAAATTTAATTTCCTAATTGACCTTCTTAACAACCACAGTTCAGTCCTGGACTGTATCAAATGAATGCAAGACATGTAACATATTTTAGCATTATTTTTCTTGTTTCTGTTTCAGATGTATGTTTAGCTAATCAGGAAAACTATTCACTATAAATGAGGAATGGATCCCTCTAAACGTTTTTATGTGTGTTTGTGTGTATCTATGTTCCAGCATTGACTATAATCTTGCATGCCGTCACAAAATCATAAAATTACACACAGAATTATGCACACAGAATTAACAAGGTTAGAAAAGACCGTAGAGATCATCAAGTCCAACCTATTACCTAACTACCTAACTTATCAACCTACCCAACACCATCCCAATCTACCCAACACCATCCTGTCATCTAAACCGTGTCACTAAATACACCAGCCAACCTTTCCTTAGACACATCCAGGGACAGTGACTCCACCACCTCCCTTGGCAGCCCATTCCAATGGGAAATCACTTTCTCTGTGAAAAAGTTTTTCCTAACTAATATCCATCTTAAACTCCCTCTAACATAGCTTGAGACTGTGTCCTCTTGTTCTGTCACTGGTTGCCTGGGAGAAGAGACCAACCCCACCTGG